>CAUYPK010055540.1:0-44457 GCA_963574355.1 Loris lydekkerianus
AAACTGCCTCTACCTAGATACAGCCAATGTGGTACCATGCTACTGGCCCGACCCTGTCACTCACCTCTTCCCCCGCCTTCTTTCCCTGCCCCTTCTCCACAATAAAAAAATTAATAAATTCAAAAAAAAAAAAAAAAAATATAACCATCCCAAGTATTCACCCAAGGACCTGATAATCACTGGTAGGTTTATGTAGCCCACGTACCCACTGGGAGATAGACTTGGGCTAGGACTCTATACATGTGTAATTCCTAGCTTTCATAAGCTCCTGCTCTAACTCAGGGGCTATGATGGCATTTCAGGGCTTCCTGGCATCAGTATCAGGGCAGACTGTGTATCCAATTGGATGCCACCATCTAGTTCTATTACCCCCATTGATAATAGAAAACCCAATTCCATGGCAGAATTTTTCAATTGTACATCTCAACTATGATGTACAGATATACAGAGGGGCAGTTATGGTTGAACTACCCAAAGATGCTAGGACCCCATAACCCATGCTATTTTTTTTTTTTTTTTTTTTGTGATGAGAATGCCCTTGGGCCTTCCTGGGCATCTAGGCAGGTTCCCTGATTCATATAACTGGTGATAGTAACATTTATACCGACACCTTTCTCAACTGTTGAGGCAGTTCCAGCATCTCTATTTCACAGCCGACCAGCACTATATCCAAGTCTCAGGGAGTTGTCCCAATAGCATCTGAGGACTGACCTCATGTGTCCTTATTAGGACATAGTTTCAAGATGTAAAAGAGTGCTCCCATGTCAGTGACTGCTCCCTTATCCTGCCTTGCATCCTACCCTCCCCAGTCTGACGTCCTTAGGCTCCATGCCCTTGCATGCCCAAATTCTTTCTGAAACATGTTAGCCAGGTTTTTAAATTTATCAGATACATATACAATATGTTTCTAGAAGAGGAATTTCTATTTGGTTGTGCTGTGCCCTGTTCCTAGTCATTGGGGTAGTCAGGGAAGATGGAGTTAGATCTTAAGGAGGACAAGCACCGTTCTGTGAAGCACTTGCCTTCGGTGAGGCCTTTTCAGAGTGTCTGTTGACTAGAGGCTGCTCTCCTTTAGTAAGTGGGAGGGAGCTCCTGATACCAGTCTAGAGGATTAAGAGGGATTGGACAGTTCAAGGCTGTCAGGCCCACGCACACAAACATCCTCATTAAAGTCTCTGATTCTCACTATTACCATATCAGATTCTTGTTCTTGATATAGGAAATCTGTTTAGGCTATCATTTGGTATATTTTGGGTTCTGCTAGTCTAGGAATTAAATTCTGGGCTTGGTTTTGAGCAGTCTACCCTGTGGTCACAAAGGATAAAAACCTCTTACACACTACCATGGAAACTTTCTCACATTCACAGTATGTCTTGCACTGTGGGCTTAACCCGAGGGGGAGTTCATCTGTCTCCCCCTTCCCCCATTTTTTTTTCTTTAAGACTTCTAAAGCTATGAGCTAAAGTCAAAGTCAGCCAACTCATAGTTTTTATTATTACCTCTTTTGTACTTATCACCAGTAATGGTGTCCTTATCAGTTCTGACCAGTCAGTGGCACAGTTTCAGAATCTCATTCTGGTTTCTCGGGCTATTTCTTTTTTAATGGAAAAACAAAAATTTCACATACTTATAATTATACAATGTGATGTTTTAAAATATGTATACATAGTGGAACAGATAAATTATGACAGTTGTCATATGTATTACTCGACACATTTTTTTTGTGTGGCGAGAAAACACAAAATCTACTCTGCCAGAAATTTTAATGTATACCATACAATGTTATTAACTATATTTACCATGCTGTACAATAGATCTCTTGAATTTATTCCTCCTAATTGAAATGTTGTATCCTTTTACCGACATTCTCTCCAACTCCTACTCCCCCTCCACCATTTTACTCTTTGCTTCTGTGAGTTTGACTTTTTCAGATTCCACACAGAATGAGATCATGGGCAAAGATCTCATTTGTCTGTCTGTGCCTGGCTTATTTCATATGTCCTCCAAGTTCGTCCATGTTGTTGCAAATGATAGAATTTCCCTTTTTTTGTTTAAAAGGCTGAATAATATGCCATTCGGTAGAGATACTTCTATAATATTTCCAATGGTTAGCCTCAGTTCTTCAAAAACACTGAGCCTGAGACAAGTGATTCTCTAAGGAAGACTGAAGCAGGAAAGGAGGAAAGATCATCTAGGAGCACCTTACTGAGTTTATCCCACTGTGGAGAATTGGAGATTAATGGTGTTAGAGAGATCACATAGAGCACACAGAACTGTCTACTCAAAGGGAGGGAAGGAAGATCTCTGACTCCTGGACATTATTGGCTGTGGGTGGTCTCAGGGAGTATAATTCTCTTGTACTCCCAGTTCTTAGAAAAATTATTTGGTTCTTTTATATCCTTTAATCAGTAAGAGCTTTAAAAAAAAGTTATCATTATGAAGTTACAGATTTCAATGTATTTTATACGTCTCACTTTACTGCAATCATTATTCTTATTGATCATGTCCCATCTTGGCTATTGGAAGCTCCTTCAATTGGTTCCTAAGACCTTTCGACATGACCCCAGTGGACTTGAATAGCTTCCTTGTTTCCTAGTATGATCAGGTATTCCAGAATCCCTGCTTCACACACAAAGTCACTCATTTTCCAGAGATCACAATCTGGCACTGGGATCCTCACTGTTATTGAGTTGGTCATTTCCCTGGACAGAGCTAGAAATATGTTTTTATTTATAGAAAAGAGAAATACCTCCATGAGTTAGTACTCCCATTTCCAATTCAAATAAAACATTGCAGTTTTTCTTTACCTAACTTCTTTGATTTTATATTTGTTTTTATTTACTTTTACTCATTAACATAATTACTCTTTTGTCAAAAGGAAAATTTTATTTTTATTTATTTATTTATTTATTTATTTATTTTTTAGAGACAGAGTCTTACTTTGTTGCCCTCGGTAGAGTGCTGTTGTGTCACAACTCACAGCAACCTCCAGCTCTTGGGCTTATTCACTCTGCCGAGTAGCTGGGACTACAGGCACCCACCACAATGCCTGACTATTTTTTTGTTGCAGTTTGTTTTGGCCAGGGCTGGGTTTGAACCTGCCACCCTTAGTATATGGGTATATGGGTATATACTTGGTATATGGGTATATACTCACTGACCCAGAGGCATCGCCCCAAAGGAAAACTTTATATGAAGAGTTTAATTGAGCTAAAAATGATTCACAAATTAGTGCCCTCAACTCCCACCCCCACCACTGCTAGAAAAAGTTTAGAGCTACTCTGGGGTTGCCACATGATCAGATGACATTTATGGATTGGGGGGGGGGAGTGATACACAGAAAATGGAGGTGAGGTACAGAAACAGCTGGATTGGTTACAGCTCAGTGTTTGTCTTACTTGAACACAGTTTGAACAGTTGGCCAACTTTGGCTGAAATTCTATAATTGATACGAGAGTAGGTTACAGTCTGTTTATATGTCCAGTTAGGTTATGGTTTCACTAGATACAGAGAAACTTTTAAGCCAAACTTAAAATTTATAGGGAGGCAGCTCCAACTTGGTTTAACATGTTCAGCCTACTATATATATAATAGTTTCAGACATCATTATCAAACTACTTATTTGTTATATCCCATCATATACATGTATATAATAGCTCCATACTAATAATATCAATATTGTTACTAACAATATGACCCCTGTCTACAATTTAAGATTTCTTTCAATTCGATTTTTGCCTTAGAAAAATTGTTTGGTTTCCCAAATAATAATTCCCAATAATTCCCACTAGGAAAGTACAGTCAAATTATTTGTTTTAAAGTTATTGAACTAATTATCCTCTATGAATTAAGCCATCTCCTTGATATACTTGGTATATTTCAATTTTTATGGACTTATATTTTCTCACCTTGATTTAGTTTTGTTTTATAAACATAGAAGTCATTTATATGGTTTCTAAGTCAAAGCTATAAAAAAAATTATATTCAGAGCTGTTTAGCTTCTAATCCTGTTCCCTCTAAGTTGCTTCTTCCTTTCCCCAAAAGTAATCATGTTTCATTAGAATTCAATTTATTGTTCCATTTTTGTAAAATTACAACAAAATGTAGAATGTAAAACACTGTAATTTGCACTTTGCTTTTTTTCATTTAATAATTCTCCGTGGAATTAACTTCATAGCGGTTCATAGAGATCTTATTCCTTTCTACAGTTTCATAATTCTCTATTGTGTGAATTTATCCAGTTGAAAATTGAAGACAGTGCCAGCATATTTGGAAGTAAATAGAAGGATAGAATTGTCATTTATTGTAATGGAGAAGACAACAAAAGGAACAAGTTTGGGAGGAATATCAGGAGTTTAGCTATGGACATATATTGCTTGAGATGCTTATTAGATACTCAAGGGGACTTATGAGTAAAAGTCATATATACTGTTCTAGAATGCAAGGGCAAGTTCAGACTGGACATATAATGTGGAAGTTAGCCAAGCAGGGAGTATGGTGGAGCAGCGGAGGAGTAACTATTACAGGCTGGTCAGTTCTCCCCTGTTGTCACAAACTCCTAAAGCCAGGGGAGTGTGGTGGCCTGTATTTACTGCCTGGACTCCTATTTCAGGGATTTCCGTGGTGAACAGGAGGTCACCATTGTCTCAAAGAACAAAGCAAGGGAGAAGCAAGATGAAAATGTAAAACTGTTTTTGTAAACTTATGTCTCCCTACTAGGACTCTGCCTCAGGCTATAGTCAATCCATGCCCTTCCTGCCCCCTGTCCCCTTTCAAATGCACTGCTTCCATCTCCCAGGGTTTGTTTGTTTGTTGTTGTTGTTTTTACTATTACTTTAATTAATTTTGGTACTCTTTGGTAATTAATTTTGGTACTCTTTTTTAGGAATGGCCATCCAAACTGTTCATGTAATTTATAGAGGAAATCCATGTTTCCCTCTATGAGATTTTCCTTGTTGATTTTGGGGAGTCAGCAACCTGTGCCAGTTCTTTGCAGGAACGAGAAATTCTATTAACTTTTTAAAATTATTAAAGAAAAGGGTTATTTATTTTTAAAGAGAAAAAATATGGAGAAACTGATTTATCATCTCTTTCAAATGTCTTGTGAAAACTTCCTAAGAAGATCTAACCTGATTAGACTTGAGTTGAGGAAATCAGGGATTCACCAAAGCTGGGAACTGTAAACTGAGTGAGAAAATAAATAATTGAATACTTTCCAGGAAAAAAAGTATTCAGTGTGAAGAAATGGTATAATCTAACACCTCTCTGAAATTCTATCTTGAGTAAACATGTATGGTGCTTCCTTAAGAGCCACATGTCCCTAGCCAACACTAAGCAAGGGAAAAAGTATCAAGTATATCACCAACTATTTCTCTTTAATCTTGAAACTTCACCAGGATTATGCAGAGAAAATACTTCAATATTATAAAGTCAAGTTTATGCTTTGAATTAAAGTTAAACTTGCAATTAACATTAAATATGATGAGCATCAAAACAAACAGGAGAGGTAGATGATAAAACTAAGCTAGATGACATAATTTGAGGTGAATACAATTTAAAGTTATTAGAAGAGCTTTTCAATGAAAATTATTATCTGTATTTTTATATAGTTTCTCTTCATCAACTCTATGTCCTCAGTATATTTTGTTTCCTATTTTTTTGGTGTCTTATTTACAAATTCCCACAAAAAATATACTTATTTTCTACCTATACAAATGAATAAGGAGTCAAAAATGAAAATTCTCCTAGAATAGCACTACTTTCCCTTCTTGGTGTTGGAAAGGCAATATCCCAGAGATAATCACTTTTTAATCAGACTTTTAAAAATACAAGTTAACTTGTTTACATGTACACACATATACGTGCACAAGTTCTGACAATTAAGTTCGTGAACTCATCCTAAGAAAAGTGCTACATACCTCATTGCTGCATCGCACTGCAGTCACCTTAGAAGTACTCCCCTTGGGAAGTACTTCTACTTCCAGAGTACTTCTAACACCAGAGCCTAGTCTACCCTTGTAATCAATTTTGGTATTTTTTTTTGCAGTTTTTGGCCAGGGCTGTGTTCGAACCCACCACCTCCAGCATATGGGGCCAGCACTCTACCCCTTTGAGCCACAGGCACTGCCCAGTTTTGGTACTCTTTTTTGGAATGGCCATCCAAGCTGTTATCTTATTGCCCTTGATGTCATGAATGTTATCAAAATGTCTTTCTTTCAGTATTTCCTTCTTCTTTGGGTAAAGAAAAAAATCACTGGGGGGGGGTGGATCAGATGAGTAGGGAGCGTATCACACTACTAGCTAAAAACTTCACAGACAGTGCCATGTGAGCTGGTGCATTGTCATGATGTAAGAGCCATGAGTTGTTGGCCAAGATTTTCAGTTAACGTTTTCTGTTTCTCTACTGATGTTTACTTGGTCTGCTGTACTTCTCACAGTCACAATTTTGACACAGAATTTGATGACTTTTTGCAATGTTTTCATCAGTTATGCTTCTCACTGGCTGCCCAGATCTCTCTTCATCAGTGATGCTTTCTCTCCCCTCAGAAAATTGTTTAACACATTTGTGCACTACTGTTTTCTTCATGGCATTATTGCCATAAACTTGATCTAACATGTCCCTGATTTCACTTCCACTCTTGCCAAGTTTAACAAGAAATTGATGAATGTTTGTTTGTTGCTCTCATTTAAGTTCCGACATTCTTGTTACAGCACATAAAAACATGCAACAACAATAATGAACTCCACTCAGCAAGACACCACCACACATCAATACAAACACAGCTATGAGACACTGATGTACCGAGGTTATCAGTGCTTACCAAGTTGTATGTACAGTGCTGCCAATGTAAGTGCATGGTGACAAGTTCATTAACTTAATTATCAGAACTCCCTTATGTGGAATTGTTTATATAGTTACATATTTCTGAAACTTATGATGAGTATGTTCATATAGCTGTACATTTAGATCTATGTCATTATTTTAAATAGCTGAAATTCATTCTGTACAAACATTAATAAATCATATTTTATTACATTCAAAAGTACACACAAAAAGATAAAACTTAAATGACCCATACTATGTTTATTCTTTTTTAAATTCAAACATTATATCCAGTGTTAGGGTGGAAACTCATGTAATGGGCTGAGAAAGAATTCTCAACACAAAGATTAGGATAGAAAGGAAGTGAAATGTTTATATTATTGAGAGAGTAAGAGAGATTGATTGAGGAAAGGTCTTAGCATATAAAATAAAGAAATAAGAAAAAGAGAAAGTGCTGGTAGAGAGGGTGAGGAGTTTTTATGGGGATAAAGAGAAAAAAAATAAAGTGATTGCTGCCAGCTGATAGCAAAATCAGCTATGAAGTGGCTGAGTCTGCTTTTCTTTTTTTCCCTCTTCCCCATGAAGTTGACTTATCAGTTTCCTTGGAATCTGGTCTGGCAGTAACTGAGAGCCCTTGTTCTTTCAGTATGCTCAGTTCTTTTCAAGTGCTGGAGAACAAATTCTCAAATAAAACAATTTAAGTCATAGGTGGTTATTCAAACAAGGAGAAGTTATATTTTGTGACCTTTCTCTTCATAGGGGCAATTATATGCTGTGACTTTTGACTTTTCTTTCTTTCTTTTTTTTCTATTAATTTGTTTTTCTGTTAGATAGTTTATTAGCAAGGCTATCCTTTTATCCAGGCTTCTTTTTTTTTTTTTTTGAGACAGAGTTTCACTTTGTCTCCTCTAGAGTGTCATGGTGTCATAGCTCATAGTAACCTTAAAGTCTTGGGCTCAGGTGATTCTCTTGCCTCAGCCTCCCAAGTAGCTGGGACTACAGGTGCCTGCCACAACGCCTGGCTATTTTTAGAGACAGGGTTTCACTCTTGTTTAGGCTAGTCTTGAACTCCTGAGCTCAAGCAATCTACCTGCCTCAGCCTACCAGAGTGGCTAGGATTATAGGCATGAGCTGCCAACCTTTGTTTAATTAAAAAATTATAAAAAATAATCTGTATAAGTTGTACCTGGTCATTGGTACCAGTTACATTTCTTCTTTCCTATGTTGTCAGTTTGTATTTTTTCTGTGTTCACTGAGAGAGAACAAATCCATGGATCTATAAGACTAAAGTATGAAAAGGAATATATTTGTAACAGGAGAAAATAACGTCTTGCATGCCTGATCTTTAAGACTGGGGAGTGGTGGGTGGTGCCAGTGGCTTAAAGGAGTAGGGTGCTGGCCCCATATGCTGAAGGTGGTAGGTTCAAACCCAGCCCTGGGCAAAAACTGCAAAAAAAAAAAAAAAAAAAAAAAAAAAGACTGCAGAGGGGGTAAAATATATTAAACAATTTCTCAAATAAAAAAATAGTGATGCAGGATTAAAATTAAGGTTAAAAAAGAATTTGAAAGGTATTTTACAGGGTAGACAGGAAAACAATATGGAAAAATTCTTTCTCTAAGGTATTTACTCTTATTTAAGATTGGCCTAGTAAAGAAGAAAGGAGCTCTTAGAAATGAGAACAGAAACCTCAGGTCTTTTGGGTCAACATAAAAAGAGAAACAGGGAGAGAGTTCTGTGATGGGATGGATGAAAGTATCCCCAGGTACAGTCTCTTCCCTAAAAATAGACATTCTTGGAAATGGAAATTTTCTCAGTTTTTAGAGTACATATCTAAGGTCTTTAAAGACCTAAAGCTGACATAGTGAGTGAAAACATCTCTGAGAGGAAGAAGGAATTAACGCCATAAAGAACCATCTATCCAGGGAATGTAAGGCTTGATTGCTAAATGAGAAATTAGCCTCAAAGGAAAACTTCTTGCAATAAAATGACAAAACTTTATGTACTTAAGGCAAAAGGAAAGGGAAAAAATAATTCTCAATAGAAAGGAGAAAATGACCTCAAGCAAAATTGCCTAAGAACCCTGCATCAGCATTCCAGGCATTTTGGGGGAGGGATTCAGCCTTTTTCCTTCTGGCTGTAGAAGACAGCTTTACCACTCCAGAGTGGCAGTCACAAAGGCCTAAAATAGTGCCTATCGGCCTTGCCCTGACCTCTGTGGAGCTGACAATGTCTCAGCAGAGATGAAATGACTGAGGATTACAGAAGCAATTGCTGCTTAATGGGGATTAGATTTGTAGACCTCCTTTCCAACATTGAGATTCACTGTTATTGTTGAGATCCAATATTATTAAAAGAAACAGACAGACAGACACACACACGATCCCCTTTAGCAGGGCTGACACTAGATGAGGTGGGGGTGATGTGGGTAGCTGTGTGGGGGTGGAGGGACTGGGGAAGTATTTCTAACAGGGCCTCAATAGAAATTCAATTGAAATTCTATTGCTATATTGATGAGCTGGCAGATAGAGGGAAGGAGAGAACCTGGAGCCCACAGGGATACCCCACATGGCACTGCAGCTCCAGGTACTGGAGAGGACTTAGAAAATTTCAAGAAAGGCACCCCAGAGCATGGCATGACCTGAGGTATCAGGCCCAGAATTGGGATCTCCCTTTCACCTGGTGCAAGGTGCACACTACCCTTCTGTCTGAAATTGTCAGACAGAAAGAGAAGGCATAAAATTAAAGTTAGTAGGTGAACAATGTTGCAGGCAAAGAACATTTTGTTTAATATTAAATAAGTTTTTTGGTTTTTATTCCATTTTAAAGTAAATGTTTGTCTAATTTTTGCCTTCATTTATTTATTTAAATTAAAATTTAAGAATATGGAATTTTTGTGTACCTGGAACTGGGAGAGATAACAGATAACCAATAAGATTAGTATTTTAAAGCCTGAGTCATAATGTCCTGGTAGATAGATTGAAAATTCAATTGTTATTCTATTTGGAAAGAATTACATAATAGAAAGTTAAAGGAAAATACAATTCTTCAGAGTCTAATATTTCTAGCTCTAATTTCTTTCTTTTTTTTTTTTTTAATCAAATCATAGCTGTATACATTAATGCATTTATGGAGTACAATGTGCTGGTTTTATATACAATTTGGAATGCTTACATCAAACTAGTTAACATAGCTTTCACCTCACTTTCTTAATTATTGTGTTAAGACATTTATACTCTGGCTTGGCACCTGTAGCTCCAGTGGCTAAGACGTCAGCCACATATACCAGAGCCACTGGGTTCAAATCCAGCCTGGGCCTGCCAAACAACAATGACAACTGCAACCAATGTGGCAGGCGCCTGTAGTCCCAGCTACTTGGGAGGCTGAGACGAGAGTATTGCTTAAGCCCAGGAGGTTACTGTGAGCTGTGATGCCACAGCACTCTACTCAGGGGGACAGCTTGAGGCTGTCTCCAAAAAAAAAAAAAAAAAAAAAAAAAGACATTTATACTCTACACTTAATAGATTTGACATGTAACCTTGCAAAATGCACCACAGGTGTCGTCCCACCAATTACCTAGCTCTAATTTCAAGGTGAAAGGGAAAAGATGCACACAGATTTTCTCAGTAAGAAAACTCAGTCATAAGTATTTAGGACTGGAAAAAAAAGAAATTTGTGATCTTAAAGAATAAGTTAGTGAAACCACCCTTACAAACTGATAGCAAGGTAAAAGGTGAGAACTAAAGGGCCCCCAAATCCCATAGGTACATGCTTAACTAAAATGATAATAATCAGCCACTGTCCCCTATTTGCTTCCAGCTGGTGGTTATAAAGGTTCATAACTTTGTTCGCATAGCTGGTACTTGTAAAGATTCTTAACTTTTCTCCACAGATAGAACACCTTTTGGAACCCTGTAAGTAGCTTCCAAGCTATTAAATATCTTCCAGGCTCCACATTTTAGTGGATTGGAGAACCCACCCAGACCAGGGGCCCATACCAAGAAACCAACTCAACTCACTCAACCAACTCAATCACACCCCCAGGAACTGAAGCAAAATAAGATGATTTCCAGCCCCTATGATGTTGTCCTAAACTTAGCCAATTAGCAAACCTAATTACCTAATCTCCTGCCTGTCAATCTATACTTAAAAACCCAGGCTCCTCAATTCTTTGGGAAGTGGAGCTGAGAAATTCCTCTCATCTCCCTGCTTAGTGTTACGGGGAATAAACTCTCCGCTGTAAATCCTACTGTCTCTGGGAATTGGCTTCCTTTTGGTCAGTGGGCAGATGAACCTGGCCGAGTGGCTACATTAGCATAATTATGAAAGTCCTCTATCCAGAAATCTATTTGTCATGAAGCCTCCATTAGTTACGAAGAAAGTATCTTCATGTAAATAAGATCTCTGGTATAAGACAGCAGAGTTTCCTGACTTTATGGCCATGGCATACAAAGAAGTATAAAAATAAATGTTTTTCATAGAAATAAGAAAATATCTTCATGTAATTATCTCCTGAACTCTTCCATCCCCAGCCTAGAAAACAGTTTCACATAAATCTCTCTATAAATCTTACTTAAAAGCCTTTAAAGCTATTGACAAGGCAAAAAGAAAAAAAACTGAGATCTTTAACTCCAAAGTAAAAGAAAGTGTCAATGGAAAAGAAGCGATACTGTAAAATAATTTAAAGAGGTTTCTTCTGAGGCAAATTTGAGGACCATGGCCCGGAACCATACCCAAGAAGCCTTGAGCAAGTGAACTGGTGCGGTGGGGGTTGTAGTTTGGTTTTATACATTTCAGGGAGACAACAATTATAGTTAAAGTAATAAATCAATACGTGGAAGGGATATATTGCAGGACATCTCAAAGTGGAGGGTGAGGGTGGGGTTACAGGTTATAGGTGGGTTTAAAGATCCTTATTTAAGTATTGTTTAAAAGATTTAGACTTTGTCTAAAATACCACGAGTCAGCAGAAAGGAATGCTTGAGTTAAGATAAGGATCTGTTAAACAGAGACAAACCACCACCCTGTACCCAGACTCAAGTGATTTGTTATTAATACTAGACGAGGGCCTGTAGGTTTGTCTTGTATAGCCTTAGGCCTGATACTGAGTTACAATGAATATCTCTGAGAATGGAGCAAGTCGTGCTGAAGCACGTCTAATCTCCTTTCTCACGGCTAGCAACTCAGTTTAGGGTATCCTGTTGGCCAAGAGGGGTCCAGTCAGTCAGCCAGTGTGTGGAAGTCTTAAGATTTTTATTTTTTATTTTTTTAAGGCAGAGTCTCATTTTGTCGCCCTCAGTAGAGTGCTATAGTGTCATAGTTCACAGCATCCTCAAACTCTTGGCCTCAAGTAATCCTCTTGTCTCAGACTTCTGAGTATCTGGGACTACAGGTGCCTGACACAATGCTCGCTTTTTTTTTTTTTTTTTAAGAGATAGATGTCTTGCTCTTGCTTGGCCTGGTCTGTGAGCTCAAACAATCCACCTGCCTCGGCCTCCCAGAGTGCTAGGATTACAGGCATAAGCCACTAACTAATAAAATAAGGTTTTATTATAACTCAAAGAAGAATGAAAAACAAATATCTATATTTACAGAAAATATAAACATATTTTAAAAATGCAATATGATCTCTTTAAGAAATCCTTCTTGGTTTTATTTTTAGGCTCTTCCAAAATTAATGCAAGGGCCCTTTCTTAGCTAGACTATGCTTTGATTCTTTTGATCTTCAGATAGAAATTTCTTTTTTGTCTGCTCTCTCTTTCTTTCTTTCTTTTTTTTTTTGAGACAGAGTCTCACTCTTCACCCTGGATAGAATGCCATGGTGTCATAGCTCACAGCAACCTCAAACTCTTGAGCTTGAGAAATCCTCTTGCCTCAGTCTCTTGAGTAGCTGGAACAACAGGCATGTGCTACTACACCCAGCTAGTTTTCCTATTTTTAGTGGAGAAGGGATCTCACTTTTTCTCAGGCTGGTCTAGAACTCCTGAGCCCCTGCAATCCACCTGCCTTGGCCAACTGGAGTGCTGAATTATAGGTTTGATCTACTCAGCTCTGCCTGAGATAGAAATTTCAGATGCCAAGCGACAGAGGCCATTAGAGGATTTCCTGTCACCTTTATTCCTATCTACACAGTACCAAACATGACCTTTGTGGCTCCTGTCCTGTGCCTGAAGATGCCTTTCTTGAAGCTGCCAGGAGCCTACATGTTGTGTCTTTTTTCCTTCAGGATGTGGTTGAGAGAGAAGTTGCCTGCTTCCCTGAGATTGTCTGCAGGCACAATCTGGTGACTATTTCTAGGCTTGTTTTTCATCCCGTGGATAACTTTGCTCAGAGCAGATCCTGTGAAGTTGGAAGGATCTTGCATCACGTCTTCATTTGAGTCATTGAGGGACAAATTTATGCAGCCTGGCTATTGGGAAAAGGTTTATGAATCCTGCAGTGCTTTATTTAGGAACAATA
The DNA here is from genome assembly GCA_963574355.1 of Loris lydekkerianus. Taxonomy (NCBI): domain Eukaryota; kingdom Metazoa; phylum Chordata; class Mammalia; order Primates; family Lorisidae; genus Loris; species Loris lydekkerianus. The sequence continues at coordinate 13,281 of CAUYPK010055540.1, forward strand.
ATTAGTAATGGTTGATTAATCCCATGTACTTCTCATGAGAAGAAAGAATTGCTACAGAGCAGGATTAGGATCTCTCTGTGATCCCACATAGGGGTATCTGCAAGCACTTCCATAACAGGTGTTAAAAGCTTGACTACAGAAGAAGAAAGTAGCTTTAGGGAGAATCTAAGATAGGGCAAGAAATAGCGAAAAATAATACACTGGGAAAATCTATAGAAGGGAACAAAACTTCATATCTCTTAAGCAGAGATACACAAAAGAAACATTTGTGATTACTGAAAGTTTAGGGGGCCCAATAAATTAATACTCATACTCTCCCCTGTATAGCTCTGTTTGAACCAGTAAAACTGAAGAGATGGATAGATGGAGATAAAATATCAGCTTTGCTATTGAAGGAAAGCTAGGCTGAAATGACATGGCTTTGATCGGTAGCAAAAAGGGCTGGCTAATTCTTTCATTGAATTAGAGAGGTGTACCTTGTAGGCCCACCTGGGCAAATGTAGGCCCTTTAACTACCATGTGAGTTGTATTTAACTCATGTTAGTTTTGAGCCCCGGCCTCATGAAGCTGTGAAACCTTTGCTCATGGTTTTTGCTGTCAATTAGCTTGTCTCCCTCACCTTCTCTTGTCTGCTCCAGCCAGCCTGTCCAAGTACAAGTGCTGGACTATGTTCTCCAATTACCATAACTTCCATAACTTCCAACTCCATGTTTCTCCTTGAATGTTTGCCTGGTGGCTCTTTGAACTAAATCCATGCCATAGTATGTGGGGGATGTGACACGTTTGCATAAAAATTGAGGGGTATGATTCAGAGGTTCTCATTCAGGATCATCCAATTAACTCAGAAAAAGAAAGAAAACAAGATAATCTGTGTAGGAGATACCTTTAAGCAAAATCTCATCTCTACACAATCACCTTTGGTCATTAAGGCTGGAGCTAGAGAAGAAAAAGTAATTACTTGGTGAAAGAATGAAATTCAAAGATCTTTTTTTTTTATTGTTAAATCATAGCTGTGTACATTAGTGCAGTCAAGGGGTACAATGTGCTGGTTTCATATACAATCTGAAATATTCCCATCAAACTGTTCAATGTAGTGTTCATGGCATTTTCTTAGTTATTGTATGTAGACATTTGTATTCTGCCTTTAGTAAGTTTTGCCTGTACCCAGTCTAAGACGCAGCATAGGTGTGGCCCCACCCATTGCCCTCCCTCCACCCTAAGTTTCTGTGAGTTATCATGTATGCTAATTGAGAACAAAAAATAATTTGCTAATAAGATATAAAGTCAGCATACAAAATTCAAGACTTATCATGTGTAAAACAATAAAGAGTTACAAAATGTAATGAAAGATGAGCTTATTTACCATGCCCACAAAAATAAAATATTTAAGAATAAACTTAAATTGAGTTTACTAACTTAGCCAGGTAACAAAAGCAGACCATCAACATCAAGATAGTATAGTATGGGTGGATGAGTAGCTAATCAAATTATTAGAGTCCCAAAGTACAAGCAAGAGATACAGCACTTTAGTGTATAATAAAAGTAGTGTTCTAAGTTACTGAGATCAAAATAATTTCATTAATAAATAATTGTGGGACAACTGAGTAGCCACTTAAAAGGGATAAAATTACATCCATTTTCAATATATACCATTAAGCTTTAATGGTTATGATCTAAATGCAAAAATGATCATCATAAACATAATGGAAGAAAGGATGACTGAATTCCTTTAAACTTTGTACAGAGAAAAATATATTAACTCCTTTAAATTTGGAGGAAATAATAAAAATTATTTAATAATAATTAAATAATAACTTTAATTAATGATTAATTTAATAACAATGATTATGAAATTAAATGAATAATAAATTCATTTAATAATGATTTAATTTAATCCATTTAATAATAAATAATTATGATAAATATCATATATATACATATATATATATATATATATATATATATATATATAATGTTAAATCATTTTCACTGGGAAAAATCTAGCAATATCGAAGACAAATGACTGAGCCGGGCATGGCGGCTCACGCTTGTAATCCTAGCACTTTGGGAGGCTAAGGTAGATGGATTGTTTGAGATCAGGAGTTCAAGACCAACCTGAGCAAGAGTTTTTCTATTAAAAACTAGCTAGGCATAGTGGTGGGCACCTGTAGTGCCAGCTACTTGGGAGGCTGAGGCAAGAGGACTACTTTTGCCTAAGAGTTTGAGATTGCTGTGAGCTATAACACCATGGCACTCTACCCAGGCTGATAGAGTGAGAGTCTGTCTCAAAACAAACAAAAAAACAAAACAAAACAAACAAAAACATGACAAATGACTGTGTTAAAATATTTGTGACATGTCCTGCGGAATAAAAGTTTCAACAACTATAATGTATAAAATAGAATATCTAATCTAAAAATATTTAGGGATGACTTATGATCTCAAGTGACATAAACAAAAAACCTGAGATTAATTTTTAAGATAAAAATAAAATATTTCTCATATATATATATATATATATATATATATATATATATATATATATATATATACTGAAATTTGCCTGCAAAGGAAATACAAATTAAAACTACACTTTCTCACAATGTCTCAGATTGACAAAACTCAATAGCCATGACAATGCATACATTCGGCCAAGCTGTGAGAATATTATATAATTTCTCCCGGGACTGTGGAATGGAATAATCCTGTGGGGGACAACTTGGAAATATTTTTAAAATCTATATATGTATTTACCATGAGATCCATAAATTAAACTTCTTAGAATGTACCCTGTAATTTTACTTAGTGTCTTAGAAAAAAAGATGTTAATAAAATATCTCAATTGTCTAATTTGCTGGTAAGAAATAATAGAAAAGAAGAATAGGTGAAAATGCTTGATTAGATTTGCACACAGAAAATTGTTACCTACAAGGAATGCAGTCAAAAAAAAAAAAAAAAATGAAAGGGAAAGGATAGTTGAGTTAAATACTTCTAATTTTTTTGTTGTAATTGAGGTGAAACTTGTGTAACACTAAATTAACTGCTCAAACTGAGAAGTTCACTGGCATTTAGTATATGTACAATATTGTGAAACTACTACCTCTAATTACAAAATATTCTCATCCCACCAAATGGAATTGCTATGCTCATTAAGCAATTATTCCCCTTTCTTCCTTGCCCCCACCTTCTGGAACCACCAATCTGCTTTCTATATCAATGGATTTACCTATTTTGAATATTTCATAAAGTTTGAATCATATCATAGGTCATATATGCCTGGGGTGTGTGTGAGAGAGAGAGAGAGATCTATCTTTGTGTCTGACTTTTTCACTTAGCATAATATTTTGGATCTGTATCCACATTGTAGCATTTACTTTGTTCTTATATATGGTTGAAATTATATCCTATCCATTGATGGATATTTGGTTATTTCACCAAACATGAGTAGTTGTGAATAGTGTTGCTCTGAACATGCACGTGCATGCATGTCTTTGTTTTCTAATCTTGGGGCATATACCTAAAAGTAAAATTGCTGGATTATATAGGTAATTCCATGTTTAACTTGAGAGTCCCCAAAACTGCTTTCCACAGAAGTTCTAATGTTTGATGTTCCCAAATCATTGTCTGAGAACTCCAATTTTTTTTTTTTTTACATTCTGACCAACACTTATTATTGTATTTCCCTTTGATCATGGCTATGTCAGTGGGTCTGAAGTACTACCTTCATGTTACCTTCAGATTTTTTTTTATTTCTGAATAATGTCTTGGCTATTCAAGGTTTTTCTGGTTCCATATAAAACAAAGTGCTATTTTTTCCAGATCTTTAAAGTATGATGGTGGTGCTTTAATAGGGATTGCATTAAATTTGTAAATTGCTTTGGGTAATACTGACTTGATTCTTCCCAACCATGAGCATGGTATGTTTTTCCATTTGTTTTATTTCTCAGAGTTTTATAATTCTCGTTATAAAGATCTTTCACGTCCATTGTTAGATAAATTCCCAAATATTTCATCTTTGGCACAACTGTAAAAGGAAAAGGGTCCTTGGCTGTTTTTTTTTTTTTTTTGGCTTGACTATTGTTGGAATATATAAAAGCTACTGATTTGTGAGCATTGATTTTGTATCCTGAGACACTACTTGTATTTCTTGATCACTTCTAAGAGTTTTGTAGTTGAGTCCCTGGGGTTTTCCAGGTACAAAATCCATGAAGAATGATAGTTTGATCTCCTCTGACCCTATTTGTATACCATTGATTGCCTTCTTTTGCTTGATTGGAATTGGTAAGACTTCCATTACAATGTTAAAAAGTAGTGGAGACAATGGGCAACCTTGCATAGCTCCTGATCTAAGTGGAAATGTTTTTGATTTTACTCTATTCAATATGATATTGGCTGTGGGTTTGCTGTAAATGGCCTCTATCATATTAAGAAAAGTCCCTTCCATACCTATTTTCTTAAGTGTTCTGATCATGAAAGAATGCTGGATATTATCAAAAGCTTTTTCTATATCAATTGAGAGAATCACACGGTCTTTGTTTTTTAGTTTGTTTGTGTGATGCATTATATTTATAGATTTATGTATATTGAACCAACCTTGAGACCCTGGCATAAAACCCATTGGTCATGGTGTATAATTCATTTGATATGTTGCTGGATTCTGTTTGCTAGGATCTTATTGAATATATTAAATATTAATTTGTTAAAACTAGTCTAAACTTTCCCATTAAAGAATGAATTAAACAAAAGATCAACCTCATTTAACACTGAAAAGGTAATAAAAAATTTGAAATTATGAAAAAGGTGTGGAGTTTGTTTTCAAAATTATTTTTTAATGTAATTCCATAAAAGTTTGTTAACTGATTATTATCTAAATAGAAAACAAAATAGAATTTTGCTTTAAATGCTATTTTTCACTTGATAGCAACTATTTTAATAAACAATCATTAATGTTTATTAAAAAGTTTAGGAGTATTAAAATAAAAGTACAAGACACAGTAAATAAAGATGTAATCATACAGCCAGTGTCTAACACAGTTTATGGAAATGCTTCTAGTCTTCTACATGTGTCCCATTTTCCTTTATTAATAAATAGTCCTCACATGACCTTGAGAAACAAATATGCAATTCAGATGAGGGTGCTCCTTATTCACAAAAAACAAAGCATCATGGATAAAATTTTATTAACATTTTCTGTTTTCCCTTTACCTCATTACTAGGATTTCAGATGTGGTATCCTGAGGTGTAAAACAAAAGCTTCAAAGAATAACATCAGAATAGTAATGCAGAAGGAACCTCAATTTCTCAGCACTACTGAGTAGTGTCAGAGCTTACATTTTTACTTCTGGAATCTCCGTGGTTCATATTCTGTTATGTGTAGCAGAATAAAACACAAAGATGTTAGCATGAAGTTTACATGTGACTTAATGGTGACCATCATTACACTGTATGAACTCTTGTTCTATTAGTTGCTGAAAAAATAAAAGAACAGAAAAAAATAAATATTGGAATGAAGAAGCCAAGATTATTATCAAAGATGAGTGTTCACCAGGAAAACAACACTTTCAATTGAAGATTTACTTGCATTGACAAATATATGCAAAATTAAAAATAAGGGATGATTTCTTGAAAAAGATTTGAATGAATATTAGTTTTTAGTTGCCTGGAATTGGAATAGAGAAATATCCAAAACTAAAAAATAGAACAAATAGAACTGTGTGGCAAACACAACTGATCCACGTTTAATAAATATCACATTTGTAACACAGGGTTTTCTTTTGACATGGATAGTATGAGAGGAAATATTTTAACAAGTAGGAAAAACGTTCAAAGACAGATAACGTTCCCTTACAGTGGTAAAATTTTTGCTGCGCAGTAGACAAGTGTTTGAAATGAGAAGTATCACTGCCAGATGGGAGAGTGATGGTTATGCAGTGAAGAGAAGTGGTATTAAAAACCAGACAAAAAGAAATAATTGAATACCTTAAAAAGTTATTACTGAAAAATGTTTATAAAATATAAGAGAATATAAAATGAATTTCTTACAACTTTTTAAACTATAAAAATTATAGGAGTATAGAGTTATCTCAGTTTCTAACATAAGAAATGTACCACATGTATGTACATATTGGTAAATTCCTAACATATATGAAGAAATTGAATTCTCCCTATAAATTGAAGAATTTACCATGTTCCCAAATAGGTGTGTCCTGTTTCTTCTCTTAAGTAAATATTAGCCACAAAATTTAAAGATCGATTTAAGTAGTAATGATAAACTGGGGGTAAGGCAGAACATTTTGGGGGGTAATGTCAAAGTTTCCAAGAGCATACATTTCAAAAATCACTGTGTTCAAACATAAATAAACATACTGTCTATAAAGCTTCATTGTCCAGTATTATCTATCTCAATTAATGTTACCATGACCTTCCCAATAACAAATATTGCTATCACTCTTAATTATTTTGCTTACATACCCTGAACCAATAGTTACTATAATATGTCAAATATTTCATTTTAATATCGCTTGAGTTCATACTGTAATTTCCCTTTCATTGCCTTTCTCTTTGCTCGTATCTCACTTTGATTACTGTAAGTGCCACATAAACTTTTTCGTCTAGGAACCCCTTTTAAATGCTTCTCTTCTTTGCTGATGCAGTTTACTTGGTAAACTATAAAACTGTTCTTATCTCTTCCTAGCTAGATTGATAGTTACGATAGTTTATTTAAAACAATAATTGTTTAGGTTTATACTCTATTTAACCTACAACTCTGGCTGACATCTTAGCTGACAATATATTAAACAGCCTCAGATATTGAAAATTTCCAACTGTCTCAAAGTTGATTCATAGAAGATGTAGGCTTCTCTGTAGCTAAGGGAGGATGCGTTTAAAAGAAGAAATAAGGCGATCAATTACAGCAGGGGACAGGTAACTTTCTTTACCAAATGGAAACAGCAAAATGCATTTAGAAAACTATTTACTAATGTATCCATATTGCTTTCTCTAAATGTCTGAAGAAAAAATGATACTGGTACAGAAATAAAAATTTCCAGGTTGGGCAGCACCTGTGGCTCAAAGGAGTAGGGTGCTGGCCCCATATGCCAGAAGTGGTGCGTTCAAACCCAACCCTGGCCAAAAAACTGCAAAAAAAAAAAAAAAAATTTTCAGAATACTCAGCAAATCTATAAACGTTTTGTTTATTTTTTACACTTTATCTGTCTTAGTAACATCCATAGCTTGTTTCTGCTCTATTCCTTAGTGCTTCTCTTTGGTGCTATCATCACTGAAAATAGGAGAAAATAGAAATTGAGGGGGTGGAAAAAACTCATGAAGTACTCAGTCCTTTTTTATGCATTTGCTTTAGTTACCCTTCCTTTAGAAATGAAAATTATGAAATTCTGAGACTGTACTTATTATACTGATAGCCCCAGAGTAGCGTGCTATTCAAGTAAGATAATGAGGACGGTGTCACAGCATATTAAATGTCAAAACAGGAGTGCAAACTTGGCTTATTGGAATTACAGTCATAATTTTTGAATCTTGTCTAGAAAACTGCATGTGGAATTTAAAATATTTGAGTTTACTTACATATTCAATAAATCTTTATATTTATCACTTATGGTATTGTGTTTCCATTAACATACATATTTTTACTTCAGAAGTCTTCTGCAGACAACATTGGTTAAGATATGTTTGCTTTAGAGATAACATTACATAAGTTGAATAAACTTGGATGAGCTTCATAGGTAGGTTAGAATATTTATAAAGAAATTATAAATTTTTCTACCTGAATGAAAAGATTTTTTATATGACTAAATGTCCAGATTGACATATAAATATCTATGAGCAATTTTTGGATGTAAAAGACTAGACATAAGAGGATGGGCTTACTACACAATCTCTGGTCTTCTTGCCCTATTAGATGAAGCTGTCTTCTCACAGAAGAAAGACAAAGGGACCAGTCATTAATACATTCTCTTACGTTGTTCAAATAATTGGATTACCCTTGAAGGTTAAGCAAAGTGTTTTATGGTACCTGTGTATACACACATGCAAGACTGTGCAAATCTCTGCGTATTGGTAAAAGTGTACCTATAAGTCCTTCTGCACTCAGAGCAAAAGAAGACAATTCCTTAAACATAAAAATTTTCATGGAGACTTCCTCCTCTTACTTCTTCACTTTTCTGAATATGGGAATAAATACCTATAGTACAGGGATATCTATCTATCTATCTATATTTCTTTGTGTGTGTGTGTGTGTGTGTGTGCTGGGGCTGGATTTGACCCACCACCTCCGGTATATGGGGCAGGCACCCTACTCCTTTGAGCTTTGAGCCACAGGTGCTGCCCATTATACATAGGGATATATTAACAAATCAGTGTTTTAATCAGAAAATGCACCCCAGTCCTATAGTAATTCAGAAAAATTTAAGAAATAAGGCATTGTAACAATGAGAAATTCTTTGATACAAATAAATTGACTTGAATGCACAAAACATTAACAATTACAATCACTAAAAGAATAAGAACATATCCTATATATCTGCTAGTAAAATAATTCTAATTTTGTTGAAGCCTTTAATTTCTATTTCAGTCATTGTTTTTGTTGGTTTTTAAAAATTTTTTACAGAAATCTATTCTCTTTATTTTATTTTATTTTATTTTATTTTATTTTATTTTATTTTATTTTATTGAGAAAGTCTCACTCTGTCTCCCTAAGTAGAGTACAGTAGCATCATCACAGCTCACTGCAACTTCAAATTCCTGGGCTCAAATGATCCTCCTGCCTCAGCCTCCCAGGAGGCTGGGACTACCGGTGTCTGCCACAATGCCCAACCAATTTTTTCTATTTTTAATAGATACGGAGTCTTGCTCTTGCTCAGAGTGGTCTCAAACTCCTGACCTCAAGTATTCCTCCCCCCTTTCCCTCTCAAAGTGCTGGAATTGCAGCTGTGAGCCATCACACTAGCTCAAAATCTATTCTTATATCATTTTTCTAAAAATTGCAATAACAAACCAGAAAACATGAATAATCAGAAATTTTTCACACAGGAAAAAAATTTATGCTCATGTAAACAATGTTTTTCTGTCTATGATATTACTTAGAAGAAAGAGAATCAAACAAATAATCAGAGTACATAAATAGTATAATTTTTACAAACTAGAAACATGGAATTTTTTTAAGTTTTACAGATAAATTTTATAAATTTATATATGTAAATTTTAAATACATAGAACAAATGTGGCATTCATAAACAACTAAAACAATCAGTTACAATTAAAGAAAAAAATTGTAATATAGCCAAAATAAAGCGTAAAAGTATAATTACATAAATGAACATAAAATTTAAGAAAACGTTACCTCAAACATGATTTACTATTAATAGTACTAAATATACACTGGCCACGTGAGAGGGAGGCATTCCCATGCATGGAACTAATGAACAAAAAATAAAAGTAAAGCAAAAAGTTTTTTAATTTGAATAAAAATAGTACATCCTCTAAGTGTTGCTAATACATTTGGAATTAGGGCCTTTAATAAAGTAATTAAAGTTAGATGAGGTCATATGGATGGATCTTCATTTAATATCACTGGTGTCCTAATGTACAAAAGAAAATTTTGACAAAGAGACATTTGGGGAGGCAGGCACAGAAGAAAACCGTGTGAGGGCACAGAAGAGTACAGCCACCTGCAAGCTCAAAAGGGAGGCCTCAGGAGAAGCCACGTCTGACCACACCTTCATCTCAGATAGTCTTTTTAGAGCTTTAAGAGCAAACATTTCTGTCATTTAAGCTGCACAGACTATAGCATTTTTCTTATGGCATTGTTAGCAAACTAATACATACTAGTTATTAAGCCATTATTACATACTTGTAATCAGAGATTGACATTTAAATTTATAAATAAGATTACTTATTAGGGCTCATTTAATGATGAACCTCTGAAATTTATCTAAACATACACAAATAAGATAATTACTAAATTACATTACAGCCAGTAGATTAATCATTTTATATAGTTTTATTAAACTAGTTTACATAAATAATCATAAAATGCTTATGACCTTCTGTGCTAATTGGTTCTACAAACTCCAGTTGGAAAAATAAGTTGACTGGCAATAGCAAATAACTGGAAAGCCTCTGGAAAGCCTCTGTGTTTGTCGTAGCCTTTGTGTATCATGTTACCACCTCTAACTTAACCTCTGCTGGAAGCTCACAAAGTATTTTCTTTTGTAGCTTTTAGATCAAAATCTTATAAAAATCATATCAGTGAGTGCTTAGCCACTGTGTCATGTGGTGGGGATACAGAAAAGAAGCAAAATGAGTGACAAGCAGGAGGAGAGCACATGGCCCTGAATTTTCTGGAAAAAAAACAAAGGTATAGTGCTGTGTTTTATCAAGTCTATCAAACAATGCAAGAAGCAATATACTTGCCATTTAGAGGATGTGAAAGTGAATAAAGGTGCCATATTTCCTCAACGTAGTTGCACAAATTGTACCAACCACTGACCTAAAAGAAAGCCCTTCTTTTGCTTCCAATAGAGCAAGGTATGATTGAAGCAGTTTAATAGGGAAGATCATTTTCTATTTTCTGTAGTGTTATTCAGCTTAATTTCAGTACTTGCTGGACTTTCAAATATCAAGGCTGTTTCATCGTGTTGACAGTCAACTGAGGACTGAGAAACAATATCTCAACAAACAAAGGGGGTTCAAAAGTAAATGGAAAGTTACATTGAATGGTTAAAGTCTCCACAGGTGAAAAGAGGATTTTCAAAGAGTGGAAGAGACATGTGTGGCTTTGCTTCAGAGTAATCTGCTAATTTCCAACCCCCCAGTTTTTGTTGTATTTGGTTTTGTTATTATTTTGTTTGTTTGTTTGTTTTGGTCTATCCTTTTTGACAGGAAAAGGAGGGCATGGTCAAATTGGATAATGTGAAGAGAGTTTAATGAAGGGGATCTTTTCAAAGATATGAGGACTGTTTCACCAAAATACAAGGGGCAAGATCAGGGAAGGGGAGTTTGCAACCACTTCTCTTTGGAAATGGCCCAGTGGAAAGGAGAGTAATTAGTGTAACTGGAAGACAGGTTCAAACGTAAAGGTTCCTTGGCAGGAGCTGTGAAGTCTATGGTAATACATTCAGTAGAAAACTGAAGGGCTAATTTCTCTGACCTCTTGCTTCTCCCTCCCTTAGATCTCCTGCTAGACCTCACCATTGAATAAGCCCACCTAGATGTCAAGCAACATCAAGGTTAATTTTATGTGTCAATTACATTGGGCAATAGTACTGTTCTAGGTCAATTATCTATTAGATGCTGCTATGAAGGCAGTTTTTAAAAATGTGATTAACGTTTCAATCAGTAGATCTTGGGTAAAGCAGATTGCCCTTCTTATTGTGATAGACTGCATCCAACCAGTGGAAGACTATAAAGAATGGACTGAGGTTCCTCTAGGAGGATGGAATTCATCATCCAGACTGCATTTGACACGAATTTGCAGCTTCAACTCTTGCCAGAATTCTCAACCTGTTGCCCAGCCTTGCAGATTTTGAACTTGCCAGCCACCACAATGATATGAACCAATTTCTTTAAATGTTTCTCTCCAGATGGATGGATGGATGGATGGATGGATGGATAGATAGATAGATAGACTTCATATTTGTTCTATTTCTGTAGAGAACTGTGACTCATAGAGGCAGGGAATCCACTGAAGAGTCCGTGCATGTCAGCCTCCTGAAAACACAACAGAGAAGGGGAAAGATTAGACTAGTTAGGGAAAATAAAAAAAATTTCAGCATGATCACCGACCAAACTCTTACATACAGTATTTATATACATGTTTTTTTTCATGTAGATATGGTAATCCTTCCCTATCTGTGAGGAATAAGTTCTACGGCCCCCAGTAGATTCCTAAAACAATGGGTAGTATTGAGTTTTCTATACATTTTTCATATGTTTACATTTACACACAGACACACACACAATAAAGTAAAATTTATAAATCAGACAAAGAAGGAGATTTGTGACAATAACTGATGATAAAATAGAACAATTATAACAATAAATCAGAACAATTGCAGCAATATGATACAATAACAGTTATAAGTTACATGAATTTTCTCTATTCCTTTCCCTCTCTCTCTTTCCCTCTCTCTCTATCAAAGGTTGCCACTTGCAACTGAAACCAAGGAAAGTAAAACAACAAAGAACAGGGGTTAATTTATATAAAATTGGGAATAATGAAAAGAGCTTGAGGGTCAGAGACTGTGGCTCAGTGAGTAGGGTACCGGCCCCTTATACTGAGGGTGGTGGGATCGAACCTGGCCCTCGCCAAACTGCAACAAAAAAAATAGCCAGGCGTTGTGGCAGGCACCTGTAATCCCAGCTACTCAGAAGGCTGAGGCAAGAGAATTGCATAAGCTCAAGAGCTGGAGGTTCCTGTGAGCTGTGACGCCACAGATCTCTACCATGGGTGATAAAGTCAGACTCTGTCTCAAAAAAAAAAAAAAAAAAAAAGAGCTTGAATTCTTCCAGGGAATATTTGAAGGATAATCACAATTTTTCAAAGTTACCCAAATGACAGTAAGTAAATCCTAACCTTAAATGAAGTTACCTTCTACCATGTTAATGTAAGTGCCAAAGTTAAACTCAATTATTGATAGCAGGGAAAAACCCGCAGCATCAATAACGAGGGAAATTGTTAAAAATGTAAATTCTCTGGTGTAACTCCAGGTATACAGAATAAGAAATTTGGGTGTTAAGTCTTCACGATTTATATTTTAGTCAAGTCTCTGTGTAATAATGATGCATTCTAAAGTTTGAAAATCATATTTAATAAGTAAAATTGGAAATAAAATATATTTCAGCATATCGCTAGCTTTGTATTTATTACGTTAGTTCATGACTATAGCAGAAATCAAGATCATCATGCCATTTAAGTGTAGTCTGTTGTTGATGGACATTTTTAACCAATGACGAGTGACAAACTTGAATTGGGGTTACTAAATGCTGTCAGTAGAGAAGGCACAAAAGCCATTGGAAATATAAGAATATGTACATTACCAACAATTTTTAAAATAATACCCATGGGGAGAAAGTAAAAGCAACTCTAACCTGCTAGGGAGGGAATGGAGACCTCAAATACTAGTGTCTATTTAATCAGAAACTATTAGTACCAATCAAAGATAGCTTTTGAAAATGGCGCTCCAGGCTCAGAGCATGAAAATGCTGGATGTGGCATGCAGCAAATGGAGGTGCTCAGCTCCCGGCGATGGCACTGAGGCTGTCGGCTTTAGGGCAAATACCATTTTAACGTCACTAGAAGGGCATAAAGAAACCTGGACACCTGCCACTCCCCGCAGGTACATCTTAACTGCCAGTGTGGCTGATAGCATCAAGAGAGAGGCACTAATGGAAAAATTATGTGATAATTGAAGATTATAACCACTGTTAAAAAGGAAGGAGAGAAGCTGAGTAGACCTATAACAGATGAAAGGAAGCTATTGAGGGCATGAAGTTAGTACTTTCAACCATGAAACCTCATACAGAAACACCAAGTGTAAAAAATTATAACATTTAAAGTAAAGATCTCAACTATGGGACAAAACCAAAAATAGAAAGATTTAAGTAACACTTTTCTTCACAGACAATGATGAAGAGATCTGAAATATAAAAGCAAATTTAAAACATGTGAAATATAGAAATAGAAGTGCCAATATCTGTATGGTAAAGTTCATAGTTAAATGTTTTAGATTGAAATTTCTATTCTTAGGCTGTCAGAGAAATTTTCATTGGACTCAGACTATAGACACTTCACAACAATGATGAAATTTGACTCCAAAAACTATTTTAAGCCATTGAAGAGAAACCATATGAAGGAGAAATAATATAGTCTAATTCAGGTTCCTGAGATCTTACAGCATGCCAGACACTAAACATAGAAATGATTCCATCCAAGATCACCCAGCCCTTAGGTAAAACTACTGAATTGCGGGGGAAAACACGGTAGGAGTTGTTATAAATCACTGAATTGCGGGGGAAAACACTGTAGGAGTTGTTATAAATCACTGTTTTGTGGTAGTTTGTTAAGCAGCAAATAGAGATACATAAGGAGAATCACATGAGCCTTACACATACTGGAAGTCCTATATTATGTGTTATTGTTTTTTCCATTATTGTAGGAGAATCACAGTTCCTACATATCCTTGCCAACAATTAGTAAAGTCAAACCTTTTAATGTTAGTCATTCAAATTGTGTGCATTAATATTTCACTGTGACTTAACTTTATATTTCCATAACAACTAATGATATTGAGAATTTTATGGTATCATTTTTTTTTTTGGTAAAGTGTAACACTTTTAGAAGTGTTGTTTGTTCTCTTATACTGGGTTTTGAAACCTTTTCGTATGTTGTTTATGACATTTCTAACTTACGAATACATGATATTTTTACTCAATCTGTGATTTGTGTTTTCATTCTCCTAAAAGTCTGACTTGAAAAGGAGAAGACATTAATTTGACAAACTCCACTTTATCAATATATCATTTTATGAATTGTTCTTTCATGGTTATTTTTATCCAAGACATTTTAGTCTATTTCATAATCATGATAGTTAAGACGCTGGCTAAGTTGAGGTGAGTATGTGACCAAAAGCACATAGCTTAGGTGGAAAACAAAATCTCTAAATCTGGGGACCCCTTTTACTGCTACTAAAGTATAATAATCATTTTGAGGGCAAAAGTTTTGTCTGATTATCTCCTTTCTGTATTCCCAGTTTCTGGCACTTATTAGGAACACAACTGACATTTGTTAAATGAAAGACCACAATGAAACATAACACTCCTATTTTACATAGCCAGAGACATCATGGGACTCCTCTTCCTGCGTGAGGTTTAGACCATCGTGCAGAAAGTCATTGATAGATATACTGATTGTGGAAAGAAATGTATCTTTATACTCCCTTATTTCCAATTTTTAAGATATTTATCCATTACTTTAGTAATTGAGAGAAGAAAAGCGATAGAGGTTTGTGAGTTGGCCTCAATTTCCCAAGTCTATCAAGGCATGCTCTCACTTACTTTTAATGCTGAATGCAATGTATTATATTTGTAAAATCATCAGATTCATACAATGCCTTGTATATTAGAACTAGATACAGAGAATAAGAAAAAGAATAATGGTCCCTTATATTGTTTCAATGAAGAAAGTCATGTATGTGCTCGTATTTTAATAGTCACAACTGAATATCATAAATGGACCTTTAAATATTTAACTAGAAACAATAAAAATGTTCTCTGTTCAGATCAAGAGAGTCGTCTCCAGAGTATCACAATGCATTACAAAATGTCTTTTTTTGAAAAAGGGAAAATCCCTAGACTCTTAAATGCATACTGCCTCAGTAGATGCTATTATTTTGTACCTAGATGTGCTATAAAATACTTTCCGTGCATTAGGAATTCAATAAAAAAACTAGTTTCCTTCTTGTGATTTACTTTCCCCCAATATTACCACCATGGATTTATATCTATCATGGTTTCTAATGCTTCTAGATAAAAATTGGGGGGGGGGGGGCTCTCTTTAGAAAAGGCACCCATTACCTATAATTCTCCTTTGGTTTATTTCATTATTGTTTTTACTGATATACTTTGTTTTGCTGTAATTCCTCTTTTCGTCACTTAATTTTTATGGTTATGTCTTAAACTTTAAGGACTTAATAAATAATTATTGAAAAAATATGCCTACTTCATTTTTGTCAAATAAACAGGGATATGCAAGTGTGTATGTGTGTGCATGTATCTAGTCATGCTTCTGAAAGTAAAAACTATGATGTTAAGTTATTTTATTATTTTTGTTTAAAATTCTAAAAATTGCTTATTATGACTTATAAGTTCTGATTTATTATGGAGTATATAATTCTTGATTTTTGAAGAAATAATAGCATATCTTTGAGGCTTGTTATAATGTCAGCATATACTTGACTTGAATAACAAACCCACTGGCACACTTATTTTGTACCTTTACAACTAGTAATTCCAATTGTATAGTTTATTACTCAAATCCTCTATCTAGTCATTAGGCAGTAGCTCTTTAACTCATACTTTTTACATTCTGTTTAAGCAACTTTACTAATAAAACATTAGTTATTCATGTTTGGACCATATTTGGGCCAAGGGTTGAGGAAGTATTAATCTCCTTATAAAGAACATAGTTAGTGAATGAAATGTGAATAAATTAAGCAGAGATAATGGTAAATGAAAATACATCGAAGGTTCGCAAAATTAGGGAGCAAATATTCAAACAAAACAAAATACTTCTTTCCCCTGATCACTTTCTCATTTCTAGGAGGCTTTAGGAGTGTAGCAGAGAAAAAAAAAAGAGAGGGAAAAAATTCTCTAACAAATCATGATTGGTATAAGTCAGTTCGCCTTCCTTCCTTCCTTCCTTCCTTCCTCCTTCCTTCCTTCCTTCCTTCCTTCCTTCCTTCCTTCCTTCCTTCCTTCCTTCCTTCTTTCCTTTTCTTTCTGTTGGTAGTTGAATCAATGCCATAATTAACTGTCTTTTAAGCTGATCTCTGACTAGCAGAAACTTTGACACCCTGTAGAAGCAAATGGCAATATTCTCAGAATTACCTACTTTCCAGCTCATGAGGAATCAATACAAGCATTACCCATTGGAGATAATTAGGCTAAAAGGTAGCAAACACGCAAATATCTTAAATACAAGAATTGTTAGAAATCAGTTACACCACAAGAAAGTTTGATATTTTTGAAGAAATAAAACACAAGTTTAAATATTTGTAGAGAAAAGAAATCATACAACATGGGATCATGGATGTAAGGAAAATAGATAGAATATACAAATTTAAGAGTTCAAAGGCCAGTTTGGCAACTAACACGATGCAGCAAAAGAAGGAAAAGTGAACTGGAAGATAGAGCAGAAGATTTTATCCAGAATAAAGGTTTAAAACAAACAAAAACATTTAATGAAAGAGAGGTTTAGAGATTTAGAAGATGGCATGAGAGGAATTAAGGTATATTTATCTGGAATATCTGAAAGAGAGAGGAAATAAGATTAAAATAGATAACAAATATTCAAAGAAATAGTGCCAAAAATTTTCCCAAATTTGCATCTGCAAGCAACAGATGTAAATTCACAATGAATTTGGAGTATATTACATAAGCGTAATTCCACACTGATAATGCATCCTTATAAAATGTACAATAGAAAACAAACTAAAAGAATAAAGAATGAAAAATCAGCAGCGATTGTGAAAGTACCTGAGGGAAAATAGATGACCTTAAAATAAATATTAATAAGACTGAAGACTTTTTCACAATATAATAGAAACATAAATGCAGTTGATTCTTTTCTTAGTGAGCTGGTAACAAACATCATCAATCTAAAATTCTAAGACTAAAAAATTAATTCGACAAGTGACAATGCAATAGACATATTTTTAAAATGAATATGCACACACACACACACACATGCATGAATTACTAGTAAAGCCTCGGTAAGTGAACTCCAAGGTGCAACTCAAGCAGAAGAAGAGCATCTCTGAAGGATTAGAAAGTAGATATAGAGCCACAGTGTGATAGATAATGTAGGTAAATAATATTAATGCTTTGTTTGATTATTTAAAATTAGATAGAGTTGAAAGTCATGGCGACAAATACCATGTAAGTTGCAATATGTGTATATGGCATAAAGTGTAAATGGAGGGTAAATAGTGGGACCGCTCCTACGGTTCATATTGCAAAGTTACATGTCGAATCTATTAAGATTTGTTGTAACACAATAATTAAATAAATGAGGTGAAAGCTATATTAACTAGTTTTATGTAAGTATTCCTAATTGTATATAAAATAAGCACATTGTACCCCATAAAGGCACCAATGTATACATGACCTATGTGTTTATGACTTAATAAATAAATAAATAAATAAATAAATAAAATTTCCAGAGGGTAGAACAAATAGAGAAAATAAAATGTGTCATTAAAAAAATATATCGGAAGAAGGAATTTTTAAATTTAAAGTATATACCAACAAAATAAAAATTCATGTTTTAATTTTGAGGGTTACAAATAGAAGAATGAATGTTCACAGGGAGGCCATAATGTTTTAAATTGCACACAAACTTTATGGCTACACTGTATATCCATGTATGTATATAATTCATATATGTGTGTGTGTGTATATAACTTTCACATATGTGTAGTGGCAGTAAAATTAATGAGAAAAGAATCAACTAAACAAGGAAAATTAAAGAAATAATAAACATGAATAAAACAGTAGATTTAAATGAAAGGCATCAGTATTTATATTCTTTTTATATAAACAAATGCTTCATTACATAAAAGTACAATTTTGGAATGTATTGTTTTTAAATTTCAGATTATTTATGAATATGTTTCAAAATCTAATTTTGGCTGAGGGCAGTGGCTCAAGCCTGTAATCCCAGTAGTATGGGAGGCCAACATAGGAGGATCCCTTGAGCTCAGGAGTTCAAGATCAGCCTGAGTAAAAGCGAGAACCCCCTCTCTCTAATAAAAATAGAAAAATTAACCGAGCATTGTGGGGGGAGCCTGCAGCCTCAGGTACTCCACAGGCCGAGAGGCAGGAGGATTGCTTCAACCCAGGAATTTGGTGTTGCCTTGAGGTAGGCTGACACCATGGCATTCTAGCCTAGGCCACTGAGAGAGACTATGGCACAAAAAGAAAAAGTAAATGAATAAATAAATAAATACCAATATTAAAGTAACAAAGACAGCATATAATTAAATGGTCATAAATACACAAAGCATTTAAATTATAACTAAAGAGAGATGGTATGTCTACATTAATATCAGAAAAAAAGAAATACTAACAAGTATTTGTGTTAGGAGGGAACAAACATTTATTTCATAATTATTAGCTATTATTTAACCAGATAAATTCAGCTTTGGCATCTAAAATGTGGTTTTAATAAGTATAAAACAAAGATTAAGAATAATTAAGAAAAAATATATCCCTATTTTAGTCAGAGATTCTAATTATGATGATTAGAATTATGAGATTGTAATTCTGATGATAGAAATAAAGAGATGGAGAGAGAAACAATTAAGAAAATAACCATAATAATTACAATAATAGTTGGAAATCAGTAGTAAAAGAAAATACCCTCTCATGTTTGGAAATTCAGAAAACTATAAATTTTTTGAATTAAACAACAATAATGAAAAATAAATGTAGGATCAAAAGATAATTAGATGTTCAAACAAAAAGTATTAAACTGAAAATTTCTGGCTTTATTTTTTAAAATGCAGAGTCTTAAAATTAATGTGCTAGGTATTCTTTTGAAATACTAGCCCAAACAACACAAGACAAAAATAGAAACATTAGAAAGGTAGAGGAAGGTAAAAGGTAAAAATATATGTTAATGATATTTATTTTATTATTATTATTATTTTGCATTTTTGGCCAGGGCCAGGCTTGAATCCACCACCCCTGGTATATGGGGCTGATGTCCTTCTCCTTGAGCCACAGGCATCACCCTATTAATGATATTTAAACTAAGTCAGACCACATACTAGAATTCTTTGAAATCCGTAAAACGGCAGACATTATTGGCAATGTATAGCTTTGACTACAATATTTGACATGCAAAATAAATAACAAAATGATACTATCTTGAAAGCTTTCAGGTAAATGTAGAAAACTTTAAATAGAATAATAAGATAAGCATTGGAACATTTCACAAAAGGTAAATACAATTAGCAAGTAAGTAGTTAGAAAGTTTTTCAACTTCACTGAAAATAAAACAGATTAATTAAAATTAAAATTAGATGGCCAACAGACTGACAAAAATTTAAAACTATGAAAATGTTAAATGATGTCAACTGCTATGGTCTTAATGGCCCCCAAAACTCCAAATTCAAGTATTGAAATCCAAACTCTTAAAGTGATGGCATTAGGAGGTGGGGCCCTTTGGGAGGTGATTAGGTCATGGGGGAAGAGCCTCTGTGAACCGGGTCAGTGTTTTTACAAAATATGCTCAAGGAAGCTCCTTTGCCCCTTTTCCCCGTCTAAGAACACAGTGAGAAGATGTCATCTATGAGTCAGGTAATGTGCCCCCCACCAGACACCAACTCTGCAGACTCATACATATAGTATCTCGGACTTCCCAGGCTCCAGAGTAAATTTCTGATTATAAGCTACTTAGTGGTATTTTGCGATAGACACCTGAATGGAAGGAGACACACACATGTGGAATCATGGGCAATCTAATACTTTACTTCCCATTGTGACGATATTTAGTAACAACCCTTCAGAATATATTTAGACATTATCTACCAATGTTGAAGATACTCATATCCAGTGAACTAGCAGTTACACTCTTAGGCATAAAACCTAAATATGAGACTGCAAACATTCATGTGCTTGGATCCTTTGGCTGTTTGGTGCACATAAATCACTTCTTAGAACAAAATTAAAATGAATAAAATGAAATACATGAAATTTCAAAATATTAAAAGGAAAAATAATACAGAGAAAGTGTCACAGAATGATATTCATTCAACCAAATTACTTGGAATTTATTTAGAATTCATTTTACTATATATTTTCTGTATAGCACTATATCTCTTAAGGTAACAACATCAACACTTAGTCTTCTATGGTTCAAATAAAGGGAAACATAAGGAGCAGAAATGGTATGATGGATGATATTGTTAACTCAATGGGAGATGTGGGAATACGGAGGCTGAAAATGTGCATATGAATACCTCTGAAGTATTTATTTTTTTAACGAGTACTCTTTGAGGAGTTCTCATATACCAAATACAAGCACCTAATGAAAGGATCCAGACCTTGTTGTAATTTACCAGATGTCCTAATGTTGAGAGATGTTAATATCAAGCAGTAATAAATGTTTACAATTTTGATCAATTTTGAGATATCACACTTTTTTTAATTTCCATGGATGAACTTGCTTTATTTTTATGCTACTGCCAGCCAGATTGTTTCTATGCTTTCCATGTAAAAACAAGGAAGGAAATGATCACTTATTCTAATGATAGTGGGATGAAAGAGTGCCGGGCCTATTAAAATTTATAGAAGTCATTACACTGAAATTCAAAATTTAAAGTGTATTTTTTAGAGAGTATGTAATTAAAGAGAAAATAGTTTAATGACAACATCTCTGAATCAAGGGTCAGTCATGTCAGTGGTCATGATCAGGAGCAGGATAATGAGCACTCTGGAGGATTCACAAGGAAGTGACAGGTAAAATTAGGTGTGTGCTCTAATTGCATATTGTGAGTTTTCACCATTCCACACATTTCATCGTCAGTTCCTTGACCTATTAAATTCATAATTTCTCAAACTTTATTATGAGTAGATAACTACCGATATGTGGTATATATGTTCACATATAAGAGATAGCTTTGTTTTTAATGTTGAGCCAATGAGCTAATGAGCATCAAGTAAGATTTATATTATATTACTTCATTTCTATTCTACACATGGCATTGGAAAAAGTATATATGATGTCTATAAATATATATGCATATATATATGTGTGTGTGTGTGTGTGTGTGTGTGTGTGTGTGTGTTTGCTATTGAGTTTATTCTTGTTCCTGTAAAAAAATTCATATTGATCTTGGAGCCAGAATTTGTGGGCAAATCCTCCAATATTTCCACTTATTATCTATGTGATATGAGAAACTGGCCTAATAACATTGAACCTTCCTTTATCCTTCTTTTAAAAAGTTATTTATGATTTTTCTGACATATTATTAAAGTTGTTATCAAATCTCACATTTTATAATGGTTTCCATGGTGGGTATATGGTATTGATGATGTGCTTGCTCAATATTAATAGTTATTGCAAAAATTTATTCCAAGTATTTATTTTAAGATGTTCATATTATGAAGTGAAGGATATAGTATTGTTTATTGCAAATAAAATAATAAATGAAATAAATTGCATTAATGATATAGGTAAGAGTTTCTCAACCCTGGCACTGTTAATATTAATTATTATATTAATAATTATTAATAATTAAGATTGCAACAAAATTTATTGCAATCTTGTGCACTATCGGATGTTCACTGGCAGCATCCTGCTTTCTACTCACTGCCAGCAGCACCTCACTAGTGATGATGACCAAAAATGTCTCTGGGCATTTCCAAGTGTCTGCTGGGGAGCAAAATAGCCCATAATCAAGAACTATTGATAGAGATGATCCACAGTCATTGTAAAGTCAGTGTAATCAATTTTACCAAGATAAAAGAAAAAAAAAAAAAGAAAAACATTACAGAATTGTAGATGGAGCTACCTCTTTACTATTAGTCTCAATCTGGTGTTTTCCTGGGAATTCCACGTGAAAAGGGAATGACATAAAAGTAATCAAGAGTCTGAGTTAGTAGGATGTCAGCTCTTCCAAGCTGAAATCAATGTTCCACAGTAGTTTACCATTGATTATGCCATTGTAAAAGTGTCATTCTACTAACTAGGGGCTTTGCAGGAAGAAAAAAAAAAATGCAAAGTATTCCTGGCCAGAGAAATTAAAGGGGGAAGAATGGGAATGTTTTTCATTTAAACTACCCAATCCCAAAAGTAAGTCGTCAAGTACACAGTAACAGTGGGATTATTTGAAGCTTTATCACAAATTAATTTTATGTGGAGGAAAAGTAAAATTATTCTATAAAATAACAGCTCAAATATTTAATAAAAATGTTATTTATTTAGACCTATTTCTGGAAACATGGAATAGTACATATTATAGAGAAACTTGGATACATTAAAAAAAAATCTCCTTACATACCTAAAAGAACTATGAAAAGAGGGGAAAATTCATGAAGGTAAAAAAATGCAGTACAAATTCAGAAAAGTAGAAATCACAAAAATGGGTTTGTTTATGTTTCATATATTTTAAATAGTGCACACATCACAATAAATTCCTGTTTGTAAATGAATACTTTGTAATAACAATGACTGTAATATTTTAAGTTATCAGAAAATAATATATTTTCATTGAAAAATTACTATTTAAAAATAAAATGAAAATATAAAACTCATCCCAAATCCTCTCATCATAAATAGGAAATTCATGTTTTGACTTTTTTTAATCACAAAATATAAACTAAGATAATCCTCAGCATATCCAAAAAGAATTAATATAATTAATATCATATATTTAGCTTGTATTCATTATTTTACTTTTTTTAAAGTCTCATGTACAGTGTTGGCACCTAGTTCTTTTCTTCACATAGTATGACTTAGTGGATATAAATCAGTAGCCCACATGATAAGGCTAACTGACATCTTTTACCAACCGTGAAAATTTTGATGTATAGGATGCAATATACTTCATGCATTTCCCTCTTTTCATGAATCCATTTTTTTTTTTGTCGATATTTATTGCTATTGCTATTAAAAAGGCTACTATAAGGACTGTTGTATGCATTTCTGTGCATGATTAACACTCATTTTATAATTTTTATTAAATGCATTATTAGATTTAGTTTATTTATTTATTTATTTATTTATTTATTTATTTATTTATTTATTTATTTTGGAGACAGAGTCTTATTCTGTTTCCCTAGGCTAGAGTGCCCTGGCCTCAACCCAGCTCACAGCAACCTCAGACTCCTGGGTTCAAGACATCTTCCTGTCTCAGCTGCCGAAGTAGCTGGGACTACAGGTGCCCTCCGCAACACATTGCTAAGATTTTTGTTGTTGTTTATTTGTTTGTCTGGTTTTGTTTTTTGTTTGTTTGTTTTGATTTTTTAGAGACAGGGGCTGGCTCTTGCATAGCCTGTTCTTAATATTCTAAGTTCAAGGATTCATCAAGTTCAACCTAAAACTGAATTTAAAAAAGACAAAACAGCGGTACATGAACATATGTGATAAACATACTGTTTCATGTATCACTCCCCAAACTGGGTGTCATCAGTACTTGAGTTTATTTACTCTCTTGGATAGAAATGTTTTATAAGGGAACGTATCTAACTTTTAATGGAATTATAACTTTTCTTTTTAATTGAACGTGCTTTTTAGTCATTAAATTTTCTGGTCAGTGAAATGCATTTTAACACACTTTTTCTGTATATTTCTACAGTTATATCATCCTCATCACCATATAAAACCTATTACAATAGCTACTGTTGAATTTTATTGAATGTTGGGTGCTTTTGTAAGATAATTTCCATGTCATAAAATAAAACATAGGGCATAATTTTTAGAGTGTATTCATACAATATAAATATACCATTCAATAAGATACACACAAACACACACACACACACACACACACACACACACACACACATATACATACAAATCTAACACAGAGAAAGATACCCAAACCTTAAGTGTACATATCAATGAATTATCCAAATTTAACACTGGAAAAACATCACTTTGCTCTAGAAATAATCAGAAAAAAAAAGTTGTGCTGATCTCTGCCATATCTCTGTTCATAAGTCCTTCCTCAGAAAGTCTGAAATGTTCCTTGATTTCGTATGTGTTAATTTGTTATACAGTTTAAACTTCATATTGATAAAATTCTATACAGTATTGTCTCTTGGTTCTTTTATTTATAATGATATATCATTGGGAAATTTGTCTGTGTTCAATTGCAGTTCATTTTCAATGTAGTGCATATCAGAGTATACATTATATACTACATTATACTGCATGTATGAGTCTATCACAATATATTTATCAAGTTCCCTGTATATGAAGTTTGAGACTTTTTAGTGCCTATTTTTAATTCTGACGTTTGTTTATTTTTTCAGCTTGGAGCTATTTTGAATAACACTGGCTGTTAAGTATTTTATTTCTGTTTTTCACACACGCATAAATGCAATTCTTTTGAATTTATTCTTGGGAGTGGAATTACGAGGTTGTAAGTGCGTATGTTTTCAATATCGATAGGTAATATAGAACATTTTGAAAATAGTGCTCCAATTTATGTTCCCATGTAAGCACCCATCCTTCTACTTTCTTGATAACACTAAATTAGTTCATATCTGCCATTTATTTCTCTCCAAAGAATGTGTTGTAACTCTTTAGATTATACATTGTGTTTGCCTGAATTCTATTAAGACTGAGGAATATTCATATAGTTACTGACCTATGAAAATTCTGTGTTATACAATATTTGCTCAGGCCTCTTTCTGAGTTTTCTTTTGTATCACTTTTTTTTTTTTTTTTTGAGTATAATTTACCTAACAAGGAAGAACATATACACATAAACACACACACAGGTAATAAGCCTTATAGATTTCATAAGTATTTTCATAAGTATTATATCTTCTATTATGCACCATGACCTAAGTCTTTTAATGGTGTGCTTTCATAAATAACGTTATTAATTTTATTATAATCTCATTTAACCATTATTTTTTCTTTGTGGTCAGTACTTTTAGTGTTGTGTTTAAAAATCATTTGCCAAATCTGAGGTAATAAAGATATTTTCTAATTTTATTTTCCAATTGCTATCATTTTGCTCTTCAGATTTAAATATGCCATCCCCCTGCAATAATATTAATATTTGTAATCAATTCTCATCCATTTTAAATAGTAGATTCCCCCAATACTTCCTGTATGCTTCAAAGGAAACTGTTCATTAGACATTATGTAGGGCTCTCCATTAATCAAGTATCATCAGAAACATATACTCAAGCAGTTATATTCCGTATTTTGCTAGCATCTAGAAAGTTCTTATAACCTTCTTAACTTTAATTTTTCAGATTTCAAAAATTGAATATTGGCAGTAGATAAAAACAAATAAGCAGAAAATATGTCCAGAAAGTATCCTGCTGGGTATGTCTCTCTTTTCGTATTACACAGCTGGATACTTTCTGGGTAGCCCTCATATGCATGTGTGTGCACATGTGTGCATTGGATGATTACTCTTTTGTAGTTATTATCAAAGTATTCCATGAGCAATTATTATCAAAGTATTCCATGAGTAATGTGTTCATTCCAGAACTCTATATATTTGATAATTTGAAGTCATCTTCAATTAGTTCATCTTCTATAACACACAATGTAGGTCATAAAATATGTGAGTGGCACTGCTTTATGATGAATTCAAAAGCCAAACCCAAACTCAAAGGGTCATGCTCTCAAATAAGTAGGTGGAAAATGATCTGTTTTCTCTATTTAATGGGTGGAACCAAAAGCTTTGGTAATAAAAATTATCTTTGTAGAATTATTCAGTCATTAGAAATGCTATAAAGGAACTGTTGTCAATAAAAACCATGATTATTACAATGTTTTGTTCCATTATTGTGATAATTGGTTATTATCATTATTTATTACTTTATTTTAGGCGTATTGCTTGCAATTTCAGACTTTAAATACTGAAAGAATAAACAGTGCTAATTTAATTACAGTATTGGATTTTTGAAAACTGCATCAGTGTTAAGATTATTAATAAGTATATTCCAAATGATATTCTAATTATAATTTGCATTTTTGCCTGATTTCTAGTTCTGAAGAAATTATTACATTTGTAATCATAAAAATTTTCCCACAGAAATGAGTGTTATTCTCATGGGGTTTATTTTAGGAATTAAACTTAATGCTCTTATATGCTCTATGTTAACAAGGAAACATAAAAGTATGATTAAAGAAAGAATTATTAATAAATTATGTATCCCTTACTTAAAGGCATCTCTTAAGAGAGACTGAAAAAGTATTAAAATATCACACAGTACAAAATAGCATGAGAATGGTATGGTATTTATCCACTTCTCCGTTTGTTGTATTTTTGATAAGAAATAGCATCTCTATTAAGTTTCATATATAATGGTGCATTATTTATCTTCAACTTTACTGATTCTTGTACTTCCAAGCCTATGTAATGTTAATCAAAGCATCAGGAATTTACATTGTTAAAATATTAATAATTTTATGTATGAGAAAAAGAATTCCCTTTGAGCAACTGAGACTTCACCAAAGAAAAATATATAAATGGATGGGATGAAGAGTATTTTGAAAGTTACCTTGCATATCTCCATGAGAATCCCCCACATTGAGAATAAAAACATGATTAATGTGGTAAAATTCTTTTTCAATAACACACTTAGATGATCAGGGATTCAATAGCATTTCTGCGTGGAGTAGGAAAGACACTACCCACCATGTGCACATATGGACAGGTAGACATATGTACACAAATCCTTCCAAAAACGGAGAAGTGAGGGCCTGAGTCCTGAAAAACTGAGATGGTGGTAAATTATAGTGTGTTCTTCAATCCACAGGATTCTGAGATGATGGACATCTCAAAAATTCTCAATGATGACATCAGCGTGATGGCAAACCAGGAGGCTCCAGACAACTCTTCCACCAAAGACACATCAAGTAAACAACAATATCAAGAGCAGACTATATGTGAGAATCTAGAGAATGGTCAAAAGTTATAGCACTCAGGCCAATGTAAAACCAAGAAAAGATTTTTTTGTGTGTTATCTGTCTGTGCTTATCTTCCTTTGTGATGTAGCACAAGCAACCAGGAGGAAACTTCCAATCTAGGCCTCCTCACTCAAGACAGCAAGAAAAGATTGGTCAGTGCAAATGCAAGCCACACATTTGATAATTGGTTAATATACCAAATATATAAAGAACTCATACAATTCAATGGTGAAAAACCAAATAACACAATTATAGTAGTTGATAAATGACCCGAAAAAATTTTACTAAAACAAAGGCATCCAAATGGCTAGCAAGTATTTTAAAAATGGTCCAAATTATTAATCATTAGTAAAATGTAAATTTAAAATGTATGCAGTATTACATAATACTTATTAAAATGGCATTATCAAAAGACAAAAGATAAATATTGTTGAGAATGTGGAGAAAATGAACGCTTGTATGCTGTTACTGAGAAAGTAAATTAGAAAAAGGCATTAGGGAAAATAATATGGAAATTTCTCAATAGACTAAAACTAGAACTGCAATAAGATCCAGCAATCCCACTTTGAGCATATATTCAAAGAAAATATTATCAGTATGTTCAAGAGATAGCTGCCCTTCCATGGTTATTGTAGCACTACTCACAATAGCTAAGATATTAAAACAACTTTAATGTCCATTGACAGGTGTATAATGAAATTATGTATTATATAAAAACATAAATATGTACAATGAAATCATATACTATAATACATACATAAATGCAATGGAACATCGTTCAGCCTTAAAAAGAAATCTACCATTTGCAATAACAAGCGTAGAAATAAAAGACATCATACTAAAATAAATTAGCCAGACACCAAAAGGCAAATATTTTATGACCTCACTTACACAGTTTAAAATTTTTAATACTGATATGCTTTTAAAATTCTTGGAGAGGTATCCAGGTATCAGTATATTAAAGTTTCTCAAACAAAAGCCATAGACAGCCAAGTTCAGGAAACTTGGCCTAGTAAGTAGCTCTGAATCTCAGTTTCCCTTTTGGTGATTTATCATAATGGTATCTTCCATGCTTACTTACAATATATGAGAAAAGGATTCTTAGAAGTCAAAGAGTAACAAAAAAAATCAAATTTTAAAATAAAATCTTAGTGTTAGAATCTAGACATTAGGTATATGGATTTTCACTGTTAAATTCTTTCAACTCTGTTTAAAATATAGGGTTTTCTGTATTTCAGAATAATTCTCCAAAAGGCAGAAACCATTATATGATATCTAATACAAGAAAAATATTCTTTTTTTGTCTTTCTTTTTTTTTTTTTTTTTTTTTTTTGAGACAGAGCCTCAAGTTGTCGCCCTGAGTAGAGTGCTATGGCATCACAGCTCACAGCAACCACAGACTCCTGGGCTTATGCGAGTCTCTTGCCTCAACCTCCCAAGTAGCTGGGACTACAGGCACCCACCACAATGTCCAGCTATTTTTTGGTTGTAGTTGTCATTGTTGTTTAGTGGGCCCAGGCTGGATTCAAGCCCACCAGCTCAGGTGTATGTGGCTGGCACCTTAGTTATTTGAGCTGCAGGCGCCCAGTCAAGAAAAATATTCTTAATCATATGAAATGTTAAAAAAGTATTCTTAGTCCTAATTATGATATGTTGTTCCCCTCCTGGTAAGAGTATTAAGTTTCTTTGCCATAGGAACATCAGGATTGGTCGTGAGATGATTTCATTCATTAGAATGGCACGTGTCTGACAGTTCAGAGACTCTTACTGCCTCTTCTTTGCTATGGCTCTCATTGGTCATTAGACCATCTTTACCATCTTTCCCGGGATGGAATTGCTTAGTCAGCCTTGATTTCTGAATGAAGACAAGAGTTGAAGGTGAAGATACATAAGAAGAACAAAAAGTAAAACATTGTTGATCAAGGCAACAAAGGTGTAGGAGTCTTTTATTAATGCAGTATAACATATAAAGCCAACTAGCATAGTTTGAAAGCTATTAAAATCAAAATTATACATATTTGTATTAAAAGAATATGCCTGATGAAGAAGAAAATAAGCTAATGTGTAAAGAAACTAATTGTCCATGGAGTTTCAGAAAGGCCTTGTTTTAAAAACATAAAATATGGAGTGAAGACATGTATTAACTATGCAATTGATCCATAAACATCATAGGTTTGAACTGTGCAGAACCACTTATATGCAAGTGATTTCCAACAAATATATTCAACAACTTATTGGAGATCGGTAACAAGTTAAAAAAATTTGCAGATGAACCACATAGCTTAGAAATATCAGAAATAAATTAAGATAGAGCTAAGTTTAGTTTGACTGCAGAAAACCTATGCAGATGATCATCTGTTTTGCTATTTCCTACCATAATATATACATACATCTTTTACAAAAAGTTAAAATTTATCAAAACTTACACAAGTGCTTATATGATGTACATGATGCTATTTGCAGTCAAAAAATGTAAACAAATGTAAAGATGTAATATTGAACCATAACTGCATAGAATTAAGTATAGCACATCCTATACTACTATACTATTTTGAACCCACCTCTTGTTGCTATTGTGGTGAGCTCAAGTATTGTGAGTAATCACTTGAAATACCACGTAACCTGCATCAGCATCTGTTTGAGCAGTTCATCTCTCTAGCAAATTGTTTATTATAATAAAAAGTGAGCTCATGTGGTTCTTGCGTATCTTTCATTGTGTTTATCATAATACATAAACCTTGAATCACAGAGGGGGACCCATATGAAGTGCCACTAGTGATGCTGGAAGTGCTCCCAAAAAGCAGAGAGAAGTCATGACATTACAGGGGAAAGTTGAATTGTTTGATATTTACTGTAGATTGAGGTCTACAGCTGTAGTTGCCCACATTTCAGACAGATGATTTATCTTACAAACAGATGAAGTAAATTTGCACTATGAGTGGGTGTAGTATAGTGCCATCAATGCGTTTCTCTTTCTTATAATTTTCCTAATAACATTTTATTTTCTCTAGCTTTCTTTATTGTAAGAATATAGTATATAATACATATAACATATGAAATATGTGTTGACTATGTTATCAAGTAGAATTTTGGTCAATAGTAGGATATTAGAGGTTAAGTTTTTGGAGAGTCAAAAATTATACATGGATTTTCAACTACATGGGGGGCCCACACCCCTAACACCATGTTGCTTAGGGGTCAGTTTCATAAGTTACATTTGTACCTTCCTGCATTTAACAGCATGTCTTTTGGATCACATATATTATCTCGAATAAAATCTACGTTTTTTTTTCTGAAAGATAGTATTCCATTTCAAAGAGGCACTGCACTTTCTTCTTTAATCAGCTTTCTGTTCTAGAACAATTAAAGCTTTAATTGAAATTTTATTTATATAAAGGATGCAGCAATGAAAATCTTTATAAGATCTCCATCCACTGTGCTACATAGACTGAACTTCATTCTTTATTAATGATTGCATTTTCAAAAGCTTCTGTGTGAGCTCATCACTTCTCCACACCATTTGCACACTTGTGCAGGTCCTAACAGCTTCTCAATTAGACTCAAGTATTAGGTTGTTTTGAAAGTTTTGTCCGTTTTAATGTCATGTGGTTTTGTAGCTCCATATCTCAATAAATATCTATTCTACTGTGTCGTGATATACACTGATTGATGGAGAATTTTGTACTCTATACATTGATGCTGTTCATTTTTTTCTACTTTTAATTTTTTTTATTCTTTTCAGCCTATTACTATATGATGTCATTAAGCGATTTT
>CAUYPK010055541.1:0-13676 GCA_963574355.1 Loris lydekkerianus
TTCTCTCATAAACCCACAAATTACTACTGGAGGGGTAATAGTATATTCCTTCTTTGGAGTTTTGACATTTCCAAAGAGTGCCATGTCTTCATTTGTGCCTTGTCTTTTCCATTACAATTTGAGGGAAGGAAACCCCGGAATGAAGAGGAGAAAGGTGAATGCTTGAGGAGCCAGCGTCATCAGCACGTATGGCCCGCTTCATCGGATAGCCTCTTTAAAAAGCAAAACAGACCAAAGTCTATAGTTTTGATTAAGAAAAAGGGCTGGGTCTTATGTATTTCAAGATATGCTGTTCTTTCATTATGTGAAATATTAGTATTCTTTTAATGGATTCATTTTTTTGCTTAAGTAAATTATTTCCTTGTAATCTAATGATGTGTGTGTGTATGTGCATTTACACATAGTTACACATAGTCGTTTAAAGATGAGGGTACCATTCTGAGAAATGTGATATTAGGTGATTCTGTCATTATGTGAACATCATAAAATGTACATACACAGATCTATAAGGCACAGCCTACCACACACCTAGGCTGTACAGTTACAGCCTATTGATTCTAGTCTGCAAACCTCTATAACGTTACCCTATTGAATACTGTAGGCAACTGTAACACAATGGTAAGTATTTACGTATGGAAACATATCTAAACATACAAAGGTACAGTACAAATATGGAGCCACAGTCATATAAGAGGTATTATATTGAAAAAAATGTTGTGTGGTGCAGGATTATCCCAAAATAGATTAGTGAAGACAAATATATATAAAGAAAAGCTTCTGCTTTTATATATTTGTCCCAAATTTATATATTGTTATATATTTTAATATATATTTTATACTAACACAGATTTCCTTATTTATGGAATTATATTTTGGCAATAAAAGAATGGTAATAAATACAGTTCGATTGTTTCTCAATATATTATCTTTCTCTTCTCATCTTCAGTCCAAAATATCACTCAATAATTATTTGGGGATACCCAGTAAATCAGGAAGTTAGCATTTAATAATTCTCAGTTATGTTTTCAGCATTGTAAGGAATTCAGAATAAATATGGTAGGCCACCCATAGCTGACCACCTCCCTGCATGGACCACTTCCTTAAGTTGACCCAATTTTCATAGATGCGACTTGCTCCACAAGTGTGTGTCAGCACAGCAGGCTTGTTTCTGTGTGTTGACCAGTTTGGTACAGTCCCTTGGGTGGGTAACTACTAGAGGTTCTACTGTATATCATAAAGCTTCCTTATTACAGAGTTCAAAATGTAGTAATAGAAAGTAAGTATCAGAGAGGCAGTGCTGAGCCGGAGGAAAGGCAGTGGATTGCTGGCATGGCAAGTCCCTAATCTGAAGTAGCCAAGACAAGAACCAGCAACTTTTTAAACTTCCTAGTGACTGTTCCAGGTCAGTACGTGCAACATGGATTTCCTGATCTTTTCTCCAATGCCCCCACCCCCAGAAAAATCTGCCCATTGCCATCTTAATCTCCTGTCCATTTGCTCATTCTTAGTGCCATAGACCACTCTACTACGCTTTCTCTTATACTCATATCTAATCTGAAAGGAAGCCTGTGGATCTACCTTTGAATTATCCCCAGACTTCAATCATTGCCCACTCACAGCAATCTCTTGTCCCTCCCTGATCCAAGACATTGTAAGTGTTACTGAAGTTACCTTCTAACTGGTCATTACACTCTGTCATATTCCCAGATACTCTTTTCTCAATACAGTAGCCAGTTATCCTTCTAAAACATATCAGATAGCCAGGCACAGTGGTTCACAATTGTAATTCTAGCAATTTGGGAGACTGAGGGAAGAAGATTGCTTTAGGCAGAAGTTTGAACCGATCTGAGCAAGAATTAGATCCCATTCAGAAAGAAAAAGAAAGAAAGAAAGAAAGAAAGAGAAAGAAAGAAAGAAAGAAAGAAAGAAAGAAAGAAAGAAAGAAAGAAAGAAAAGGGAAGGGAAGGGAAGGGAAGGGAAGGGAAGGGAAGGGAAGGGAAGGGAAGGGAAGGGAAGGGAAGAGAAGGGAAGAGAAAAAAGAAAAGAAAAGAAAAGAAAAGAAAAGAAAAGAAAAGAAAAGAAAAGAAAAGAAAAGAAAAGAAAAGAAAAGAAACGAAAAGAAAAGTTAACTGGAGTAGGGTACACACTCCTACAGTCCCAGACACTGGGGAGGCTGAGGCAGAAGGATCACTTGAGTCCAGGAGTTTGAGGTTGCTGTGAGCTATGATGACACCATTGCACTCTAACCAGGGTGATAAAAGGAGAGAACTTATCTCACAAAGAACACATAAAATGTCAGATAATGTTACCTCTCTGTGCAGTAATAACGAAAGTCTTCTGTAGCTCTTCACTTCTCTACAGGATCTGCTGTCTCTTGACCTCTCCTGCCCTTCACTCTCTACAGGATTCACTGTCTCTCCAACCTCTCCTACCCTTCACTTCTCTACAGGATATGCTGTCTCTTGACCTCTCTTGCACTTCACTTCTCTACAGGATCCACTGACCTCTCCTGCCCTTGACTTCTCTACAGGATCTGCTGTCTCTTGACCTCTCCTGCCCTTCACTTCTCTGCAGGATCTGCTGTGTCTCTGACCTCTCCTGCCCTTCATATCTCTACAGGATCTTTTGTCTCTTGACCTTTCCTGCACTTCACTTCTCTACAGGATCTGCTGTCTCTTGACCTCTCTTGCACTTTACTTCTCTACAGGATCCACTGACCTCTCCTGCCCTTGACTTCTCTACAGGATTTGCTGTCTCTTGACCTCTCCTGCCCTTCACTTTTCTACAGGATCCACTGTCTCTCCTGCCCTTCACTTCTCTACAGGATCTGCTGTCTCTCTGACCTCTCCTGCCCTTGACTTCTCTACAGGATCTGCTGTCTCTTGACCTCTCCTGCCCTTCACTTCTCTGCAGGATCTGTTGTGTCTCTGACCTCTC
Organism: Loris lydekkerianus; assembly: GCA_963574355.1. Classification (NCBI taxonomy): domain Eukaryota; kingdom Metazoa; phylum Chordata; class Mammalia; order Primates; family Lorisidae; genus Loris; species Loris lydekkerianus. The sequence continues at coordinate 2,938 of CAUYPK010055541.1, forward strand.
CTGCCCTTCATATCTCTACAGGATCTTTTGTCTCTTGACCTTTCCTGCACTTCACTTCTCTACAGGATCTGCTGTCTCTTTGACCTATCCTGCCCTTAACTTCTCTAGAGGATCTGCTGTCTCCCAAACCTCTCCTGCACATCACTTCTCTAAAGGATCTGCTGTTGCTCTGTCCTCTCTTGCATTTCACTTCTCTACAGGATCCACTGTCTCTCTGACCTCTCCTGCCCTTCACTGCTCTACAGGATCCACTGTCTCTTGACCTCTCCTGCCCTTCACTTCTCGACAGGATATACTGTCTCTCTGACCTCTCCTGCACTTCACTTCTCTACAGGATTTGCTGTCTCTTGACCTCTCCTGCCCTTCACTTTTCTATAGGATCTGTTTTCTATTTGACCTCTCCTGCACTTCACTTCTCTACAGGTTCTGCTGTCTCTCTGACCTCTTCTACACTTCACTTTCCCCCTCACCATAGTGACCTCATTGCTGTGGCTGGAACATATCAGGTACAATGCACCTTAGCAACTTTATTCCAGTTCTTCTCTTTTTTGGAAGGCTCCTTTCTGGCCTTCTTCAAGTCTTTGCTCAATATGACTTATTTAATAACTGCCAGAGATTTTCATTCCATCTTCTTGACACTTTATTTCTCGATAGCACTTGTTGCTTTCTTGAAAAAATGCAACATAATCTGTGTATTTTATTCCTGTCTATCTCCACCCATGCTGACATAAGCCCCAAATGGCAGCAGTCCTAATCTGTTTTGTTCACTGACTTATTCCAACAGCCTAGAACAAATATTCAATAAATATTTTTTGAATGAATTAAATGGATGTGGCATAATGCCTAAGAAGATAAGGCAGAAGTTCATATTATCTTATCTTTAATTTAAATCAAATTTTGAACATTTTACAATATTTGATTTGTTCATTGCAGAAACACCAAGGGCACATAGTATTATCATTCCATTTTACACGTGAAATCAACTGAAGCAGATTTCCCAAGATCACATAATTCATAGGTGATAATTTCAGGATTTGAAACTATGCTATCTGAACCAGAGCTAAAAGTGTTTGATACTCTGCCATGCAGCCTTCATTGAGTACCTTTGGGCAAGTCTTTTATACTCTGTGAACTTCTTTTCTTTCATTGATTAAATGGGAATACTCAGGCCTCTCATAGGTCACGGTGGTGAGAGGTAGAGACATTTGTTATGGTTCGGCCAGTGATAGGATGCTATTAAGTAAAAATAATATTCTAGTTCTTCCCACATGATGATTATAATATGAGATGTCTCAGGCAAATTTCATTTTCATAAAGGGGTCTCTGCTCCTAAAAGATGTGAGAATCAAGTCAGGGCTCAATGCAAAGGTCTGAGAAACATGCTCATCAAACTTTAACTTAGACCTGAGCTTAGGCTAAAAAGTCAAACTAATTTCTTGAAGCTCAGACTACCTCTAGCTAATAACAAAGTATGGCCTGTTTTTCAGAGTATATCTTTGCATATTTTCTTGGTAGGGAATTCTGTATCACAGACCTTGGAGCAGACAAAGAAGTCCCCAGTTTCTATTTCACCCTACCAGTTACCCACAGGGTACCCTGGGCATGTCAACTCTCTGTGAATTATAGACTACAAATGACATTCAGACAGCTAATGCTGTTATAGAGCTGACTATGTTCTAGGCACTCCCCTGTACATTAGCTCCTGAGCAGGTCCAAATAACTGTCAGTTTAAGAAAAAAAGACATCAGACACCATCTAGAGTAGGTTTCAACAGAAATCACAAGAAGAAAGATCTGGGTCGAAAGCTGACTCATGAAGGACAGACTATTTGGACAAGCAGAGAGCGAAGATGAAAGCATTCCTGGAGCAATGACAGCATGACTCTGCGAGTTAATAAACACGCACTGAGCACAGAGGGTGAGGCACCTGTCATTGTTGTGAGCATTCCAAATAGTCAAGTAAGGCATGAGTCTCAGTAGAAAAGAGTTTATGTATCTTATAGTCTAGACAGAAACACAGATAAGACATTTAATCATTAATGGGGGGCCAAATGCAACAAATATTATAAAAGAAACTCAACAAAATGTTTGGAAAAAAGGAAAAGGAAAGAAAAACAATTTTTTTAAGTGGGATGTGAGAGATTATTTTTAAAAGTTGATAATATATAAATATGAGAAGCAGGCAGAATTTTGCTTAATAGAAAAATTTTAAGACATTTCAAGCAGAAAAACAATTCAATTGTAGGCAGAGTTGGTTCTGTAAAAGAGCTAATGGCTCAAAAGTAGAACTCTATATAGAGTACCCAGGACAAAAATGAGGCGTGTGTACAAAAGGATAGAGTTTTGCTAGTGTCATTTTAAGTCCAGTTAATTTACTCCAACATGTCAATTTAATGAGAAAAATAATTGGTGAATAAATGACCAATACCTTTGTGTGTGGGGAGGAGGGTAATTCCAGCCATTGTACACATGGGAGCAACTCTGAGGGTAACTCTAGAACCTGGTGACATTTTCTTTCTCTTCTCTCTCTCTCTCTCCAATTTGTCACATCCTAAGGACTTTACTTTTAGGAAAAAATGGCTAGAGTCATTGATCTCATGGTAAAGCAAATTTATTCTTAAAGGACAAAAGTAAACATGGTAGCTTTAATTAGCTCTAAGAAAACATATCCTTCCTTCCCCCTCCCCCTAAGTGCATTTGAGGCAGTTCAAGGTCTGGGCTTGAGCAGATGGATTTCAGTTCAAGTAATTACAAGCTGCAACATAATTTCCTTAAAACTACACACATACTGGACAAATACTTATTTGTGGTTATAGAGTGGGTAAAGTTACTATAAAAATAGTAGCACACCTTATAATAGCACCATATGCCATAATTTACCTTTGCTATATCTGAAGTGTCATATCTTGTTCCAGACTTAATATTTAGTAACTAGCAATTTAATGTACAAATCTCTAGCCTAAGCAACAGAATAATTAGAAGAGGCAAGTTCCCCCTTTTTGCATGGAAAAAATATAGTAGATCATATAAAATCCCTGAGGATCACACAACAGAGGGAAGTAACTTTTAGTCATGAAAAATGTAGGGAAATTTTCAAATAACTTATAAAGCAAGCAATGAACTCAATGTAGATTTGCAGAGGGGTAATAATGGATCATAAATGGAAATAGGCTTATAAATGTCATGAACCTACTCTCAGTTTGATGTACCAGGTCCTCTGGAAATAGAATTAAAAACCAATTATTTTGTAAGAAAAATGTAGTAAAAATCACACAAGTGAATATCTGATGACAAAATATGGCCAGTGTTTTCTGACTCATTCTTCAGAAAAAATTAGCATTGCAGCAATTGTTCTTCTGTTTTTTCACTATTCAAAAATAGGCCTCATTAACAACAACAATAATACTAAAAGAATTAGTATTCTAATGTTAATACATTAGACTTAATGCTAATCAATATTAACAACATCCTATGATCTATGCTATAGACTTTATTGAGCTGTTGGGGTTGATTAAATGAACCCCAACAGTGATTGAACCAGAGCCCCCCCAAGTATTCAGTTACTTTAAAAATAACTTTTTTGGGGGGGTATTCTATTTCATTAGAGTAGATTGAAGTCTCTGGATACCATTTTAGCACAGAGCAAAGAGTAAGGTTCCAGAATTCAGGTCACTTCAAAATGCAAGAGCTCATAAGACTCTCTTAGAGCAAAAGTAATTTCTGGCAGTTCTGGCTGTTTATGTGAAATCCATCAGTTAAGGTATCATGGATGACACTTTCTGAGCTTTTGAAAACTCTAACATAATCTAAAAATGTACTGGGGACTCCCATATGAGAGTCATCACCTACATAATATAAATTAGTACATGCACAATCTATTCCAAATATTCCCTTATTTTTCATTGCTTTGCCATTCATCCTTGTGGTCAAAAATTGGAAAAGAGAAATGCACAAACCTAGCTTCTATCACAAGGTCTAGTATTAAAAATATTATGGAAGGAAAGCAAAACACACACAGAGAGAATGTTTTTCTATGTATCATGCACACAAACCACTTAAGGGAGATAGCAAAGTTAACAATTGAGTAGAATGAATTAAAGATAAAAGCTGGGGAGAAAGAGTCAGAAAATATAAATGAGTTTTCAGTAAGCATTGCTGTGAGGAAAAGGCAATAATGGGCGGTGCCTGTTGCTCAAAGGAGTAGGGCGCTGGCCCCATATACCAGAGGTGGCAGGTTCAAACCAGCCCTGACCAAAAAACTGCAAAAAAACCACAAAACAAACAAACAGAAAAAAACAGTAGGGTAGCAGTACTCTATTGGGAAGGCAGAGAATTAAGATGGGAATTAGCCAATCTAAAGAGAAAAAAAGAGAAAAAAAAAAAGAAGTCAATCTAAAGAGAAAAAAAGAAAAAAAAAAGTGCCAATATATATTAACCTTTAAGGCATGGAGTCAACTACTGTATTTGATAAAGTTTAAGTCTAGTATCATCTCTTTTCTCTATAAACTTGTTTATTATAAATAAGAAGGACTTTTGGTTCAACATGATGGATGAAGCACAGAAGTTTAATCTCTCTTCTCTACAAAACCCAACTAAGACTACTATAAAGGAATAAAAAGTTTATCAAAGGGAAAATATAATGAAAAAACAGACAATGACAGGAACGTGATCAAGAAAATAGAACTTTATCACAGAAGAGAGGTAGGTAGGACCCTTAGAGTGATGTGTATAGTTTCAGAGAACAACTAATCTAAGTAGAATAAGGAGAGCTAAAGATCCCAGGACTGATGATATTGTAGATTTTTTAAAAAAGTAGATAGAGAGCAACAGACATATAGATAGATACACAAACTGGGAGATTATTTGATGTCTTTAGCCATTTGGTGATGAGTTTTAGAATACTTTCATAGTTAGAGGGAAATTAATAGTTAGTACCAAGAAACTTAAGCAAATGTAATAATGAAGTGATTATAACCATGAAAAATCAAAGCTATTCAAGAAGAAAAAGTCACTATAGTTCACTTTGTGATTCTAGTTAAATAATATTTACATATAGTTATATAAACACTGAATAGTTATTTAAACAAAAAATTGGATAAATTATTTTAGAAGTACAGTGTAGGGGAAGAGTGTGTGTGTGTGTCTATGTATCAGTGAGAGAGAGAGAGACACACATACAGAAAGAAGGTGCTTTACAAAGATCATCAGAATATACTAAAAAGAGAGGGTGGAGACAAGATGGCTGACTGAAGCCAGCTTTTACACAAAGGCTCCCATCCAAAAGGAAAGTTAAAGGACAGAAATTTAGCAAGTAACCTGGTGGATTAGAGCTGCACCAAGAGAGAAGGTTGAAGAACATACATCAACACCGTTGAGGTGAGGTGCAACCCCAAGGATACAAACAAAAGGTACAAAATCTGTCACCAAGTCAACGGGAGTCCCCTCACCCATGAGAATGGCTCAGAGTACCCCACAAACAAACAAGCAGAGTTCAAAGGACCTCCCACTACACTCCATGGGAGAGACCCTCTAAAAATGGGACCTGCCTCCCCTACTAGGGTGCCATGGTGTTCTCCTGCCAGGCATAAAACTGTATAGAACTGTGTATATTCTCTACCTGCAATTCTGAGCACCCAGCACTTGCCTCCACTCTCACTCTGTCTGGAGGCCTTTCCCTCAGGAGTGATTCTCCTGAGACAGAACCACTTACCCCCACCACACCAAAAAGATCCCAAGTTTCTCAGGCCATAGCACTGTAGGGGTTCTCGACAAAGCACCAGGGAAAAAACCAAACAGTGTGAAACAATCATGGGATGGAATCAGCAGAAAAACTCTGGTAACATGAATAACCAGAATAGATCAACCACCCCAAGGAAAGATATGGCAGATGTAACTGAAGATCCCATTCATAAACAGCTGGCTGAGATGTCAGAAATTAAATTCAGAATTTGGATTACAAACAAGATTAATAGAATGGAGGAAAATGTGGAATTAGAAATTCAAGGAACAATTCAAAAGTCAGAATTAGAAATTTGAAGAGCAATACAAAAGTTGTCTCAAGAATTCAACGAATTGAAAGACAAAACAACCAAAGATTTTGACGCACTGAAGCAAAATTTTGCAGCCCTCAACGATCTGAAAAATAAAGTAGAATCCCTCAGTAACAGAGTGGACCAAGCAGAAGAAAGGATTTCTGACATTGAAGACAAAGTCTTTGAATGCTCCCAAACTCTCAAAGAGGAAGAGAAATGGAGAGCAAAAATGAATCATTCTCTTGGAGAGCTCTGGGATAATTCAAAGAAGGCTAATATCCACCTCATTGGAATCCCGGAAAGTGATGAAGTGGCCTCTCAAGGCACAGAGGCCCTTCTCCATGAAATTATGAAAGAGAATTTTCCAGACATGCCAAGAGATTCTGAAATTAAGATAGCAGACAGTTTCAGAACACCAGCACAACTCAATCTGAATAAGATATCCCCCAGGCATATCATAATTAACTTCACTAAAGTTAATATGAAGGAGAAAAATTCTGAAAGCAGCCAGATGTAAGAAATCCTTTACCTCCAAAGGGAAGAATATTAGAATGATTGCAGATTTCTCTGCTTAAACTTTTCAAGCCAGAAGAGGGTGGTCATTGACTTTTTAATCTCCTAAAGCAAAATGACTTTCAACCCCAGATCTTGTATTCAGTTAAACTGAGTTTCACTTATGATGGAGAAAGTAAATACTTTAATGACATTCATATGTTGAAGAAATTTTCCATAACCAAACCAGCTCTTCAGGATATTCTAAGACCGATCCTCCATAATGACCAGCCCAATCCTCTACCACAAAAGTAAACACGTTGAGAAACTGTTGATCAAACTCCAACTTCCACAGTGGCGAAATGATTAAAAATGTCCACTGAACTTTCAAAAAACTTGATACCCAAAATTTTACCAGACTTATCAATATTCTCCATTAATATGAATGGCTTAAACTGTCCTCTAAAGAGGCACAGCTTAGCTGACTGGATACAAAAACTCAGGCCAGATATTTTCTGCATACAAGAGTCACATCTTACCTTAAAAGATGAATATAGACTCAGTGTGAAAGTATGGTCGTCCATATTTCAGGGAAATGGTAATCAGAAAAAAGCAGGTATTTGCAGACACAATAGGCTTTAGACCAACAAAAGTAAGACAGGATAAGAATGGTCACCTCAAAGTTGTTAATGGAAATAACTCAAGATAATGAGATTTCAATTATTAATATTTATGCACACAACCAGAATGCACCTCAATTCACAAGAGAAACTATAATGGACATGAGCATCTTGATTTCCTCCAGCTCCATAATAGTTGGAGATTTCACCACTCCTTTGGCAGTGTTGGATTGATCCTCCAATAAGAAGCGAAGAAGTTTTAGATTTAAACCTAACCATCCAACATTTGAATTTAGCAGACATCTACCATTTCATCCCAACAAAACTGAATACACATACTTCTCATCAGCCCATGGAACATACTCCAAAATCAATCACATCTTAGGTCACAAGTCTAACCTCAATAAATTTAAAGGAATAGATTTTTCCTTGCATCTTCTTGGACCACCACAGAATAAAAGTTGAACTCAGTAAAAGCAGAAATCTGCATACTCATACAAAAACATGGAAGTTAAATAACCTTATGCTGAATGATAGCTGGGTCAGAGAGGAGATTAAGAAGGAAATTGCCAAATTTTTGGAATAAAATGACAATGTAGACACGAATTATTAGAACCTATGGGATATCACAAAGGCAGTCCTAAGAGGGAAATTTATAGCTCTGCAGCCTTCCTCAAGAGAATGGAAAGAGAGGAAGTTAACAACTTAATGGGACATCTCAAGCAACTGGAAAAGGAAGAACATTCCAACCCCAAACCAAGTAGAAGAAAAGAAATAACCAAAATTAGAGTGGAATTAAATGAAATTGAAAACAAAAGAATTATACAACAGATCAATAAATCAAAAAGTTGGTTTTTGAAAAGGTCAATAATACAGATAAATCTTTGGCTAACCTGACCAGGAAAAAAAAGAGTAAAAACTCTAATTTCATCAATCAGAAATGACAAAGACGAAATAACAACAGACTCCTCAGAAATTCAAGCAATCCTTAATGAATATTATAAGAAACCTTATTCTCAGAAATATGAAAATCTGAAGAAAATTGACCTATACTTGGAAGCATGTCACCTTCCAAAACTTAGTCAGAATGAAGTGGAAATGTTGAATAGGCCCATATCAAGTTCTGAAATAGCATTAACCATACAAAACCTCCCTAAAAAGTAAAGCCCAGGACCAGATGGCTTCACGTCAGAATTCTGCCAAACCTTTAAAGAGAAACTAGTACCTATATTACTCAACCTGTTCCAAAATGTAGAAAAAGAAGGAAGACAACCCAACATGTTCTATAAAGCATACATCACCCTGATCCCCAAACCAGGAAAAGACACAACAAGAAAAGAAAGTTATAGACCAATATCACTAATGAATGTAGATGCAAAAATATTCAACAAGATCCTAACAAACAGAATCCAGCAACACATTAAACAAATTATACATCATGACCAAGTCGGTTTTCTCCAGGGTCTCAAGGCTGTTTCAATATATGTAAATCTGTAAGTATAATTCAGCACATAAACAAATTAAAAAACAAAGACCATATGATTCTCTCCATTGATGCAGAAAAAGCTTTTGATAATATACAGCATCCCTTCATGATCAGAACACTTAAGAAAACTGGTATAGAAGGGACATTTCTTAAACTGATAGAGGCCATCTATAGCAAACCCACAGCCAATATCGTATTAAATGGAGTTAAATTGAAATCATTTTCACTCAGATCAAAAACCAGAAAAGGCTGCCCATTGTCTCCACTGCTCTTTAACATTGTAATGGAAGTTTTAGCCATTGCAATTAGGGAAGAAAAGGAGATCAAGAGTATCCATATAGGGTCAGAAGATATCAAGCTTTCACTCTTCGCAGATGATATGATTGTATATCTGGAAAACACCAGGGATTCTACTACAAAACTCTTAGGAGTGATCAAGTACTACAGTAGCATCTCAGGTTACAAAATCAACATTCATAAATTGGTAGCCTCTATATATACCAATAGTCAAGCTGAAAAAACAGTTAAGGACTCTACTCCATTTACAGTAGTGCCAAAGAAGATGAAATATTTGGGATTTTATCTAACAAAGGACGTGAAAGACCTCTGTAAAAGGAACTATGAAACTCTAAGAAAAGAAATAGCTGAAAATGTTAACAAATGGAAAAACATACCATGCTCATGGCTGGGAAGAATCAACATTGTTAAAATGTCCATACTACCCAGAGCAATATATTAATACAATTTTAATGCAATCCCTATTAAAGCTCCACTGTCATACTTTAAAAATCTTGAAAAAATAATACTTTGTTTTATATGGAATCAGAAAAAACATTGAATAGTGAAGACATTACTCAGAAATAAAAAGAAAGCAGTCGGAATCACGGTATACTATACTCAGACTATACTATAAATCGATAATGATCAAAACAGCATGGTACTGGCACAAAAACAGAGAAGTAGATGTTTGCAACAGAATAGAGAACCAAGAGATGAATCCAGCTACTTAATGCTATTTGATCTTTGACAAGCCAATTAAAAACATTCAGTGGGGAAAAGATTCCCTATTTAACAAACGGTGCTGGGTGAACTGGCTGGCAACCTGTAGAAGACTGAAACTGGACCCACACCTTTTACCATTAACTAAGAGAGACTCTCACTGGATTAAAGATTTAAACTTAAGACATGAAACTATAAAAATACTAGGAGAGAGTGCAGGGAAGACCCTTGAAGAAATCAGGCTCAGAGTATTTTATGAGGAGGACACCCCAGGCAATTGAAGCAGCTTCAAAAATACACTACCGGGACCTGATCAAACTAAAAAGCTTCTATACAGCCAAGAACACAGTAAATAAAGCAAGCAGACAGCCCTCAGAATGGGACAAGATATTTGCAGGTTATGTCTCCGACAAAGGTTTAATAACCAGAATCCATAGAGAACTCAAACATATAAGCAAGAAAAGAACAAGTGATCCCATCGCAGGCTGGGCAAGGGACTTGAAGATAAACTTCTCTGAAGAAGACAGGCACACGGCCTACAGACATATGAAAAAATGCTCATCATCTTTAATCATCAGAGAAATGCAAATCAAAACTACTTTGAGATATCATCTAAGCGCAGTAAGATTAGCCCATATCACAAAATCCCAAGACCAGAGATGTTGGCATGGATGTGGAGAAAAGGGAACATGTCTACACTACTGGTGGGAATGCAAATTAATACATTCCTTTTGGAAAGATGTCTTGAGAACACTTAGAGATCTAAAAATAGATCTGCTATTCAATCCTGTATTTCCTCTACTAGGTATATACCCAGAAGACCAAAAATCACAACATAACAAAGACGTCTGTACCAGAATGTTTATTGCAGCGAATTCATGATTGCTAAGTTAAGGAAGAAGTCCAAGTGCCCATCGACCCATGAATGAACTAGCAAATTGTGTTACATGTATGCCATGGAATATTATGTAGCCTTAAAGAAAGATGAAGACTTTACCTCTTTCATGTTTACATGGATGGAGCTGGAACATATTCTTCTTAGTAAAGTATCTCAAGAATGGAAGAAAAAGTATCCAATGTACTCAGCCCTACTATGAAACTAATTTATGGC
>CAUYPK010055542.1:0-78339 GCA_963574355.1 Loris lydekkerianus
CCAAAGCAATATACAATTTTAATGCAATCCCTATTAAAGCTCCACTGTCATACTTCAAAGATCTTGAAAAAATAATACTTCATTTTATATGGAATCAGAAAAAACCTCAAATAGCCAAGACATTACTCAGAAATAAAAACAAAGCAAGAGGAATCATGCTACCAGACCTCAGACTATACTATAAATCGATAGTAATCAAAACAGCATGATATTGGTACAAAAGCAGATAAGTAGATGTCTGGAACAGAATAGAGAACTAAGAGATGAATCCAGCTCCTTACTGTTATTTGATCTTTGACAAGCCCATTAAAAACATTCAGTAGGGAAAAGATTCCCTATTTAACAAATGGGGCTGGGTGAACCCACACCTTTCACCATTAACTAAGATAGACGCTCATTGGATTAAAGATTTAAACTTAAGACATGAAACTATAAAAATACTAGAAGAGAGTGCAGGGAAAACCCTTGAAGAAATCGGTCTGGGTGAGTATTATATGAGGAGGACCCCCCAGGCTATTGAAGCAGCTTTAAAAATACACTACTGGGATCTGATCAAACTAAAAAGCCTCTGCATAGTCAAGAACACAGTAAGTAAAGCAAGCAGACAGCCCTGAGAATGGGAGAAGATATTTGCAGGTTATGTCTCCAACAAAGGTTTAATAACCAGAATCTACAGAGAACTCAAACGTATAAGCAAGAAAAGAACAAGTGATCCCATCGCAGGCTGGGCAAGAGACTTGAAGAGAAACTTCTCTGAAGAAGACAGGCACGCGGCCTACAGACATATGAAAAAATGCTCATCATCTTTAATCACCAGAGAAATGCAAATCAAAACTACCTTGAGATACCATCTAACTCCAGTAAGATTAGCCCATATCACAAAATCCCAAGACCAGAGATGTTGGCGTGGATGTGGAGAAAAGAGAACACTTCTACACTGCTGGTGGAAATGTAAATTAATACATTCCTTTGGGAAAGATGTTTGGAGAATACTTAGAGATCTAAAAATAGGTCTGCCATTCAATCCTGTAATTCCTCTACTAGGTATATCTTCAGAAGACCAAAAATCACATTATAACAAAGATATTTGTACCAGAATGTTTATTGCAGCCCAATTCATAATTGCTAATTCATGGAAAAAGCTGCTTATTGATCCATGAATGGATTACTAAATTGTGGCATATGTACACCATGGAATATTATGCAGCCTTAAAGAAAGATGGAAACTTTACCTCTTTCATGTTTACATGGATGGAGCTGGAACATATTTTTCTTAGTAATGTATCTCAAGAATGGAAGAAAAAGTATCCAATGTACTCAGCCCTACTTATGAAACTAATTTATGGCTTTCATATGAAAGCTATAACCCAGTTATAACCTAAGAATACGGGGAAGGGAGAGAGGGAGGGGAGGGAGGGGGGAGGATGGGCGGAGGGAGGGTGATTGGTGGGATTACACCTGCGGTGCATCTTACAAGGGTACATGTGAAACTTACTAAATGTAGAATATAAATGTCTTAACACAATAACTAAGAAAATGCCAGGAAGACTATGTTAACCAGTGTGATGAAAATATGTCAAATGGTCTATAAAACCAGTGTGTGGTGCTCCATGATTGCATTAATATACACAGCTATGATTTAATAATAATAATAAAAAAAGAAAAGATAATTCCTGTAAGGAAAGCAATGTTACTGCTTTGTGTGTGATAAAAGTAGAAATATCCTCTCCAGTCCCCTTGAAGTTAGCCTTGCTAATAATTATTATTTCTCACTATGTTTTTTATTTTGTTCCCTAACAATGTCAGTGTCATTCTCCTGTAAAAAATGCAGAATAAGGAATTATTATTATTTCCAAACAATACATTATAAATATGCAGTTGGCCTGACCCCAGAATAAAATTCAGAATACATAGAATCATCTGTGGATCGAATATCTTTCACAGATATTATTTCTTGAAATGAATTCTTGAGAAGAGTTGGACACAAGAGAGTCCATGGTTAATATTGTTTCAAACAAAAGTAAAATTCAAAGTTGCTATTTTAGACTGGATATATGTAGTATGTACTTGACACCTGACTTACACAGGATGGGCTTAAAATAATATTTTTGAAAACTAGCCATGCCACCTTCACTTGGAGGTGGGCCAAACGGTTCCCTGTGAGAGGGGTTGAGATTGTCTCAAAAAATTATTTCTTCCTCTGTTTCAACAAATAGACATGTAGCCCAGATAAATTTCAAGATGGTAGCTACCAATCCCATCCTGTCCCTCTCCTACAGACATATCTCATAGAGACACAGGGACATAAAATATCTCATAAAACGTATCTATGAAACATATCTCATTTTAAACAATGTAGCTCCTGGTGAACCTTCAAGATAGATTAATTGGCAAAACATATCCATAGATAACGGAACAATTTGACCTGTTACATGGAAGTATTGGATATAAGCCAGTTACTGCGAGAGGACATCTGTCAAAGCTTATGATTTGAGTTTTGAATACTTGATCTTATGCCACTATTCCTGACAATAATTAAAAGGCAGGATCAATTATGTGTGGAGGTCATTTCTAGTACATGACAATCAAACAATTTTATCAACTAAGAAAAGAATACCTTTCCCCTCTATTTTCAGCATCAAAGTGGTATCCAAAACGTTGAAAAATAACTTCAAGCCCCTAAATTATAAAGAATAGGATCTAAAACACATTGTTGTGTTTGTTTAGTTTGACACCATTCTTTTTTTTAATGTCTCAAGGGACTATGCCTACAAACATTGTCACTTGAGGGATATTAAGATGGAAATTATATACGAGCAACCACGAACAGTTTCTATATTATGAGCTTTTGCTCAGGATCAAGGAAAGGTCCGTAAAAGCTGAAAACATTCTCAGGTCACCTTAGCTCTCTGCAATTCAGACTACAAATATTTTCAGTATTGCCACTGTACCCTAGTGGCACTGCCCTGCAAAGCCTTCAACACATGTGGGATACTTGATCTTTCCTTACTGAGTAAACAAATAAGCTCTGTGACAAATTGCAGGTTACAGAATCCGAAGTTCATTTATTCTTGTACAGAATATTATCTTGAGAAGCTTACATTTGTAATTTATCAAAGAGAATATTGGACCAAAATTTAAAAAGAATCTAATAGAAGCTTTTTTTTATTAATTTACGAAAAAATAGTACATGCATATGATACCTAGTGTTTTAAAATAAAGACAAAACTATACATTAGGCTTACTACATGGGAATATTAGACATAGAGGGAAAAAAAAAAGAGAAAATGTTAAGGATAAATGTCAAGCAGTGAGTGTGTCCTTTAAATCATTTTTAAATCATTTTTGTTAATAAAGAAACTTTATCAACAAAATTTTTAGACTTGCGTTTTTAAATAAGATGCCCTATAGAAAGAAGGTACACAGTTAAGAAATAATAGTCTAAAGAAAAAAAGAAACACATTTATATTATTATTAAGTCAAAAAAATCAGTGATTTTATTTCTTTTTCTTTTTTTGTAATCATGGGGCACCATGCACTGGTTTTATATACAATTTTAGATATTTTCATCACACTTGTTAACATAGCCTTCATGGCATTTTCTTAGTTATGGAGTTAAGACATTTATATTCTACATTTAGTAATTTTACATGTACCCTTGTAAGATGCACTGTAGGTGTGGTCCCACCAATTACCCTCTCTCCCCCCTTTCCTCTTTCCTCATAGTCTTAGGTTATAATTGGGTCATAGCTTTCATATGAAAGCCATAAATTAGTTTCATAGTAGGGCTGAGTACATTGAATACTTTTTCTTCTAGTGATTTTATTTCTGAGAATTCGGTAGCTATTTAGCTTCTTTGGCCACATTCTCGAGAGTTATATCATCAGAAATGAAATTGCAGAGTCTGTATCATTCCTCATTGAAATAACTCAATCTAGTTCCTCTAGCAAGAATTTACCAAATTTAAGTTTTTTGGATAAAATCAGAGGTTTTTTTTTTTTTTGTACAGCTTAAATTTTGTTAAGATTTTATTGCATTTTTATGTATTATAGATTTGTTGTAACTTCCATAACCAAGCTTCTAATTGAAGAATTGCCTTATACTAGAATCATGCCAAGACCAACGGGTACCCAGGTGCACATAATTTTAAGGGAATCAGTTTTCAGGGCCTCAGCTTCCACACATACTTCTTCCTACAACTAATTTGCTTGAAATTATGCCCATAAAGGTGAGCAGGCTCCCCAGATCCATCTCCCCTTTCATCTAGTTTTCCAAAGGTATGGATATGCCTTAGTTGTCTTTTTATGGAATTGAAAAATCATTTAAGGTATTTATTGATGAGAGCCACTGTTCAATTTTTTTTTCATATTTGGAAAAATTGAGTAATATTGTCAAGGCCAACTTTAGAGATAAAAATCCTATGCATTTGCACAAGGCCCTGAGTTCAGAAGGGCTCCCATGCTTGATTTAGTGCTCTGTTGTTAGTGTCTTGAAGTTTTTAATAATTTTTGAATTTGCATTTTGTAAGTGAAATCCAGTGGGACAACGGAGCATGTGAATGAACAGAGGAGGCGTGTGTGCAATATGGAAACCCGCCATTCCTTGTCATCTCGCTTTTATACATTTCATATATTTGCATACAGTGTTGATAGCACCCTGTAAGCACCAAAATTCTGATGTGTGATCTTTCAGCAAGACTCAAAGCAGGTACAAAGTAAGGTGTTACATGTCTGAATAAGTGAGAGTATTAACATCTGTGGGAGACACTTCACATGTAAATCAGAAAAAAGTATGAATGACAATTCTAACAAACATGAATGAGTTAAGAACCCTATGTTCTTTCTTATTGGTGTTATTTCTCTGTGTTGGCAAACCACTTAAACTAAAGAGGATGACTAAAAAAAGAGACAGGGCAATCCGTAACTGCTTTTCCCTTCATTCTTTCCTTGGTCATCATAAGCTAAAGTTAAAAAATACACACCCATCAAAACAAAAACAGTGAGACAGAGACTGTTGAGTTAGCTCTGCGAGGCTTTTCCACTCTACTGGTAAGAACTAATTACATACATCTGCATGAGCTAGGAAACATAAAATATGTAATTTTGGTGATCCAGCATACAAGTTGAATACTTTTCATATTTGTATTTAAAACTGTCATTGTACAATAGGAAGATGAATGTAAAATTCTTGCTAATCATTTGAAATTTTAATTTCTCTTTACTTAGAACAACACTAAATCACAAATAAAAATCATTGTAAGTCAAGAAAGAGACTGGAATAAACAATCTTAATATTTTAATATTTTTAGCATCATTTTTTTCCTGCTTTAAATCCAAGGGCCCACACATTTGATTTTATTGGGCCTGACAAAGTTAGCTGGTCCTGATTATTAGATATAAGAATATAAAGATGTTGTGTGTGTGTGTGTGTGTGTGTGTGTGTGTGTGTATAGAGAGAGAGGTTAAATTGTTTCTCGCCTCTATATTCAGATGATCCACTACAAAAGTAGGAAACAGAATGTCTAATAATTGTGAGATTATTTCACTAGGAATGTCTCAAGATCTGTTGCTATTTCCATCCCCTTTGCTTCCTTCCTCCCTCTCAGGCTGTCTTCCTACGTTCCTGCCCTAGTAATGCCTCCTAGATGTCACACAAGGTCACCCCATCAACTCCACACTATTCTAGGTGGCATCTGTTCTGAGTCCCTTTAGTGAAAGATGTGGAGATCCACACGTCAAGAGACTGAATTTCCACCAGGATTTCCATGCACTTTGGGATCCCCCCAACCCCCATTCTCTAACTGACTTTTACCATAACTGCCACCAAGTGGTAGGATGTGAAACTACAACATGACCTCAGAAGTCACACTGGATGGGTATGTGGATGGCATTATACAGTCAGTGTTCAATGTGTCAGTTATTGTTAAGTGACAAATGTAATACCATCTAGAATGCCAAAAAAAATGACAAAACACCAAATTTTGGCTGTTTCTAGTAAAGAAGATTATTGCATTGTTTTTATGTTAAAACTTCCATTCTAAAAAAAGTATTTTACACAAAGATTTCTATGATTTCATTTGAATGTCATGAATCTAGTATACCTTACCTTGTGATCAGTCTAAATCAGAATTTTAATTTCCCAAAAGCTGTAATTCCAGTAGGAAACTTTAACAGACTCTTACCTTTGGGGAATAGAGTGTGAGTAAAAGAACAATTTAAATTTTTTAGATAATGCGCCTTTCCGTTAGATACTAGTCAGCTTTATATCCTTAGGTAACCTATAAAATGATCAACATAGGCGTAAAAAAGGATCCAAAGTAGAGTTAGTACAGAATTATGCTGTACTTTAACCTAAAAAAGAAACATCTACTTTGTGAGGTTAAAATAGGGGCAATTTTATTAACTGAAAGTTTTAAAAGATGACTTTAGGTTATGTCAATTGTATAATAAGATTGATTTCTCAAAGCATTCTATGTATGCACATGGTTGCCAAAGTAATAAGTTATCTAACCTGGCTGGGTGTAGTCCTCATGCCTGCCATCCCAGCACTGTGGGATGCCAAGGCAGGAGGATCACTTGAGGCCAAGAATTTGACACTAGCTTGGGCAACATAGTGAGATCCAGTCTCCAAGAAAGAAAACAAAAATGCCAGTGTGGTGGCACATGCCTGTAGTCCTAGCTACTTGGGAGGCTAAACCAGGAGGATAGCTTAAGCCCAGGAATTCGAGGCTATAGCAAGCAAAAATTATGCTACTACACTCCAGCCTGGGCAACAGAGTGAGACCCTGTGTGAAATGAATGAATTAACAAATAAATAATCAACCCCTTCTTTCCATATACCCATAAACTTCTTTTGTTGGGAAAAGGTCTATTACATTTCAAGAAGTAGAAGATGGAGTACACTTTATGTAATATATAGTATGGTACTACAATGGATAATTTAGCCTTATTTCTGAATATATATTTTATATATTAATTTTCATTGTTTGTATTTAAGGTGGGCAGCACCTGTGGCTCAAAGGAGTCGGGCGCTGGACCCATATGCTGGAGGTGGCGGGTTCAAACCCAGCCTCAGCCATAAAAACAAAACAAACAAACAAACAAACAAAAAAACAACTATTCATGTTTGTATTTAAGGTGTTTGATGCTTTGATATATGTATACCTCATGAAATGATCACCACAATCAAACTAATTAACACATCTATCACCTTACATAACTACCTTCTACTCTGTGTCTGTGTGTGTTGAAAATACTCAGAAAATACCCTCTTATCAAATTTCAGGTATACAACATAGTATTTTCACCCATACTCAGCTTGCCTTACATTAGATCTCTAGAACTTGTTCATCTTATCTAAATAAAACTTTGCTCTCTTTGGCCGGAACCTCTCGACAACCCCCACCCAGCTGTATCCACCAGTCTCCTCTCTGCTTCTAAGAGTCTGACATCTAAACACGTTTTAAACAAGGCATGTCTAGTTCAAATTATTGCTTTCACATAGTGTCTTGGTCTTCTACAGAAAGGATAAAGGTGTAGATGGATGCTCAAACTCAGTGTATGAAAATACAACACTAGATTGAGAATCACAAGGCCTTACTTCAAGCCGCCACTTGCTAGCTGTAAATTGTTTTTGGAGCTTCAGTCTTAACATCTGTAAAATGAGAATGATGCTTGCCTGATAACTGCAATTCCACTCGATATCGGGTGAACCTCTGCATCAGGCTACGTGCGCTCAGTGTGTTGATGAACAAGACATACGTGGTCTCTTCCCTCACTGAAATACCCTAACTGTGAGTGACCCCAACAGTTAATCTGGTGGCTGCTGTGCTGTGGTGAGGAAGAAAGGAGATAATGGGTATGACAGCGCTTTATAACCCATAGAGCATTATACAAAGGGGAATGCTGTATATTGGGGGACTGATTGTGTGCAAAAAATACCAGTTGTGTGCAAAGAAGGGGACCAGTTACTACTGAGAGGGAGAATGCCTTCACACCCTGAGTCCGACTGACTGACTTGTTTCCTGTCAACTGTTTGTGAGGACAGTGTTATCAATATCCATAGCTGTATTTCTTTTTCTTAAACAGGATTTTCTAGAATGGAACAAGGAAAACAAAATAAGAAAAGGAAAAATTGGAAGCAGATCTATTTTATCATGGTAACTTAAATCCGAAGTGTCAGGAGAAATGCGAGTCTCATAGTTGTCATTTTTAAGCTTTTATTTATTTAATTTCTCTCTATCCTTCATTAGCTGCTTCTCAGGCCCCAGAGCCAGGTAGTTTTGGGTTCAAGTGCTTAGCTTGCGTCTCCTGGAGACCCATCATGGTCTCTCTGTGGTCCTTTTCCCTTTGTCATGTAACTTTTTCGGAGACATAAAACTCCCAGCACCTATCAGAATATGTTGGTCAAGGAAAACGTTATCAGTAAAATAGTCATAATAATGATTAATCATAAAGAGTAGCCTCCCATCTGTGCAATACATTTTTTTTCTGTTTTGATCATAATTGCAAAATATCTTCTCTGATAAACAATTTTATATTTGACCAATATCTAAAAAAAAGTTTAATACTTAATACATATTTAAAGAAAAATTCCTCATGGAAGTTCAGATTCCTGCTTCCTATTTATTGGCAAATGGCCTTTTCTGAGCCTCAATTTCCTCTTTTGTAAAATAGGAGTGCTAAGAATTTGTTAAAGAGCTTTTGTAAAGAATAAATGATAAAGCAGATAAAAAGCATTTTGCGAATAATAGCACTATATAATTCTAAGTTACTATTACTCCACGAATGAGCTCTGCTCTACCTGCTAACACCCCTGTCCACTCCCTCATCCTTTTTTCACTTAGCTAACACCTGTATACCTTTCTAAACGCTGAGATTAAGCCTTTTGGAAAGCATCCGTAGTTAGAATTATGCTTTACACTTAGGGCTAGAAAGTGTGCCCATTTCTTCCCTCCTTTGCAAAGGAAATTGAAACAAGGAGAAAGAAACTTCCTTAGATCTCACCACATTGATCACGTACCAGCATCTGTGGGGTGTGCTCTGCCACAGATGAAACCATCCATGTTTCCACCAGGGGCCAGTCCCACCACTTGGGCCAACACCCCACCTCTTATCATGTCCTCTGGAACAACACTCTAGAAATCCCCCCTCTCTCTTCTATATCAGCACTGGTTCATTCTCTACTCAGTCACACTGATCAGTAAATAAACATCCTGATGTAATAATCTCTCTTAGTCTCAAAATATGCTTTTCGCTTCATCTTTCCTGCCCTTGGCCACCACCTCATTTTTCTGCTCCCCTTTGAGGCAAAGCTAGTTGGAAAAAGTTGTTTGCTTTTATTTTCTCCAAGTTCTCTCCCATTCTCTCATAAA
This sequence comes from Loris lydekkerianus, assembly GCA_963574355.1. Classification (NCBI taxonomy): domain Eukaryota; kingdom Metazoa; phylum Chordata; class Mammalia; order Primates; family Lorisidae; genus Loris; species Loris lydekkerianus. The sequence continues at coordinate 9,374 of CAUYPK010055542.1, forward strand.
CTCATTCAGATCTATCTTTCACCTAGTGAAATTCATCTGGCGAGAGTCCTTACTGCTGAATCCAGGGGCCAATCCGCAGCTCCTTGACTGAACACAACTGGTCACTGCCTCTTCCTTGATCCTTTGGCCTCTGTTGGCTTTCGGCACACTTCACTCTCCTCTGGTCTCTTGTCTTCTCATCTTTTTTTTGCTGGTTCTTTTCCTCCCCCAGACTTCTTAAGTTTGAAGCACAGATATTTGGAATCATCTCTCCCCATCAAAGCCCACTCTTGCTTTCTCCAGTCTCATGGGTTTAAACGCCACCCAACATGCCAAAGACTTCCAACTTTTTGTTTTCATTCCTCACCTCTCTCTGGACTGATAGATCTGACTGCCCCTCTGACATTTCCATTAGGTCATCTGATAGACATCTCAAACTCCCCAGGTCCAATTCTGAACCCTTGCTTGCCTCCTGCCTCAAATCTATTCCTTCAGCAGCCTAATCTATTTCAGGTGATGGTAACTTCATTCTTCCAGTTGTTCAGGCCCCAAACCTTGCATTTATCCTTACCTTCCTTTTCTCACTTGTGCCTTACTTCCAGTGAATCAGGAAATTGGTTCAGGTCTATCTTCAAGATATTTCCAGGATTTATTCCCTTTTACCTGCTTCATTATCACCATCCTGATGTGGAGCTGTCATCATTCCTTGCCTGATTTGCTATAATCATCTCATTTATTTTATCCTTTCTTATGGACTGAATTGTGCCCCCAGCAAATTCTTATGTTAAATCCTACCCACTCCCCCCCCTCCACCTGACCCAGTGTAACTGAATTAGAGATAAGAACTTCAAGGAATTAGGGAGGGTTAGTTGAGGTCATTAGGGTGAGGCCATAATCCTCTTTATAAGAAGAAGGAGGGACAGGAGTGAGCACTCAGAGAAAAGGCCCTGAGAAGATATAGGGAAAAGGTGGCCCCTGTGAGTCAAGGAGAGAGGTCTCTACAAAAATCAGTCCTGCCAGCACTTGCTTCTTTCTTTCTTTCTTTTTTATTTTTTTTCCATTTTTATTAAATCATAGCTGTGTACATTAATGCAATCGTGGGATACAACTTGCTGGTTTTATATACAATTTGAAATAGTTTCATCAAACTGGTTAACAGAGCCTTCACGGCATTTTCTTAGTTATTGGGTTCAGACATTTATACTCTACACTTAGTAGATTTCACATGTACCATTGTAAAATGCACCCTAGGTGTGGTCCCACCAATTGCCCTCCCTCCACCCATCCTCCCTCCTCCCCTTCCCTCCCTCTCCTATTTCCCTTTCATTTTGGGCTATACTTGTGTTATAGCTTTCATATGGAAGTGGGGGTGCTTATAAATTAGTTTCATAGTAGGGCTGAGTACATTGGATCCTTTTTCTTCCATTCTTGAGATACTTTGCTAAGAAGAATATGTTCCAGCTCCATCCATGTAAACATGAAGTAGGTAAAGTCTCCATCTTTTTTAAATGTTGCATAATATTCCATGGTGTACATATACTACAATTTATTAATCCATTGGCCCATGAATGGGCACTTGGGCTTCTTCCTTGACTTAGCAGTTATGAATTGGGCTGCAAACATTCTGGTGCAAATATCTTTGTTATAAAGTGATTTTTGGTCCTCTGGATTTATACCTAACAAAGGAATTGAAGGATCCAATGGCAGGTCTATTTTTAGATCCGTGTGTGTTCTCCAAACATCTTTCCAAAGGGAACGTATTAATATGCATTCCCACCAGCAGTGAAGAAGTGTTCCCTTTTCTCCACATCCATGCCAACATCTCTGGTTTGGGGATTTTGTAATGTGGGGTGATCTTACTGGAGTTAGATGATATCTCAAAGTTGTTTTGATTTGCATTTCTCTGATGATTAAAAATGATGAGCATCTTTTCATGTGTCTGTAGGCCATGGACCTGTCTTCTTCAGAGAAGTTTCTTTTCAAGTCCCTTGCCCACCCTGAGATGGGATCACTTGTTCTTTTCTTGCTAATATGTTTGAGTTCTTTGTGGATTCTAATTAAACCTTTCTCAGAGACATAACCTGCAAGTATCTTATCCCATTCTGAGGGCTGTCTGCTTGCTTTACTTACTGTGTTCTTGGCTGTGCAGAGCTTTTTAGTTTGATTGGATCCCAGTAATGTATTTTTGGTGTTGCTTTAATTGCCTAGGGGGTCCTCCTCATAAAATATTTCCCCCAAGCCGATTTCTTCAAGTGTTTTCCGTGTATCTCTGCTAGTATTTTTATAGTTTTATGTCTTAAGTTTAAATCTTTTATCTAGTGAGAATCAATTTCTGTTAATGGTGAAAGGTGGGGGTCCAGTTTCAGTCTTCTACAGGTTGCCAGCCAGTTCACCCAGCACCATTTGTTAAATAGGGAGTCTTTTCCCCACTGAATGTTTTTAATTGTCTTATCGAAGATCAAATGATGGTAAGTAGCTGGGTTTATCTCTTGATTCTCTATTCTGTTCCAGACATCTACATCTCTGTTTTTGTGCCAGTACCATGCTGTTTTTTTGTTTGTTTGTTTGTTTTGTTTTTGGCCAGAGCTGGATTTGAACCTGCCACCTCCAGCATATGGGGCCAGTGCTTTACTCCTTTGAGTCACAGGTGCCACCCCATGCTGTTTTGATTACTATCGATTTATAGTATAGTCTGAGGTCTGGTAGTGTGATTCCTCCTACTTTGTTTTCATTTCTGAGTAATGTCTTGGCTATTTGAGGTTTTTTCTGATTCCATATAAAATGAAGTATTATTTTTTCAAGGTCTTTAAAATATGACAGTGGTGCTTTAATAGGGATTGCATTAAATATTGCTTTGGGTAGTATGGACATTTTAACAATGTTGATTCTTCTCATCCATGAGCATGGTATGTTTTTCCATTTGTGAACATCTTCAGCTATTTCTTTTCTCAGAGTTTCATAGCTCTCTTTATAGAGATCTTTCATGTCTTTTGCTAGGTAAACTCACAAATATTTCATCTTCTTTGTCACTTCTATAAAAGAAATAGAGTCCTTGACTGTTTTTTTCAGCCTTACTATTGTTGGTATATATAAAGGCTACAGATTTGTGAGTATTGATTTTGTAACTTGAGATGTTGCTGTATTTCTTGATCACGTCTAAGAGTTTGTAGTAGAATCCCTGGTGTTTTCCAGATATACAATCATATCATCTGTGAAGAGTGAAAGTTTGATCTCCTCTGACCTTATATGGATAACCTTTTCTTGCCTGACTGTGATTGCTAAGACTTCCATTACAATGTTAAAAAGCAGTGGAGACAATAGGCAACCTTGCCCTGTTCCTGATCTGAGTGGAAATGATTTCAATTTAACTCCATTCAATACAATATTGGCTGTGGGTTTGCTGTAGATGGCCTCTATCAGTTTAAGAAATGTCCCTTCTATACCAATTTTCTTAAGTGTTCTGATTATGAAAGGATGGTGGATTTTTTTTTTTTTTTTTTTTTTTTTGCTGGGGCCGGGTTTGAACCCACCACCTCTGGTATATGGGGCTGGTGCCCTACTGCTTATAAAATGAAAGGCTTTTTCTGTGTCAATTGAGAGAATTACATGGTCTTTGTTTTCTGTTTTGTTTATGTGATGAATTATATTTATATATTTATGTATATTTAACCAACTCTGAGACCCTAGGATAAAACCCACTTGGTCATGGTGTATAATTTGTTTGATGTGTTGCTGAATTCTGTTTGTTAGGATCTTATTGAATATTTTTGCATCAATATTAAGTAGTGATATTGGTCTATAATTTTCTTTTCTCATTGGGTCTTTTCCTGTTTTGGGGATCAAGGTGATTATTGCTTCATAGAATGTGTTGGGTAGTATTCCTTCTTTTCAATATTTTGGAAAAGGTTAAGTAATATAGATACTAGTTCATCTTTAAAGGTTTGGTAGAATTCTGATGCAAAGCCATCTCGTCCTGGACTTTTTTTGGGGGGAAGATTTTGGATAGTTGATGCTATTTCAGAGCTTGATATAGGCTTATTCAACATTTCTACTTCATTCTGGCTAGGTGTAGGAAGGTGGTGTGCTTCCAAGTATTGGTCTATTTCCTTCAGATCTTCGTATTTCTGAGAATAGAGTTTCTTGTAATATTCATTAAGGATTTTTTGAATTCCTGAGGAGTCTGTTGTTATTTTGTCTTTGTCATTTCTGATTGATGAAATTAGAGATTTTACTCTTTTATTCCTGTTTAGGTTAGCCAGACGTTTATCTATGTTATTGACCTTTTCAAAAAACCAACTTTTGGATTTATTGGTCTGTGGTATAATCCTTTTGCTTTCAATTCTGGTTATTTCTTTTCTTCTGCTGGGTTTGGGATTGCAATGTTTTACCTTTTCTAGTTGCTTGAGATGTCCCATTAAGTTGTTAACTTCCTCCCTTTCCATTCTGTTGAGAAAGGCTTGCTATGCTATACATTTCCCTCTTAGGACTGCCTTTGAAGTATCCCAGAGGTTCTGGTAATTCATTTCTTCATGATCGTTTTGTTCCAAAAATTTGGTAATTTCCTTCTTAATCTCATCTCTGACCCAGATATCATTCAGCATAAGGTTATTTAGTTTCCATGTTTTTTGTATGCCAGAGTTTTCCCTCTGATTCCTGCTCCATGGTTATTTTTCACTTTTTGGCTAGCTGAGCAGATAAGGTGAAATTGGATTGGGGGCTCCTGGAGTTGTGATTAACCAGCCCTTTTCCAAGAGCTGGGACTGGTGATTGCAGGTTTTCCCTTACAGCTTTACAAAGGACCCATACAACACTCTGGCTTGAGACACTGGGGACCTGCTTGGTGTAGTGGGGCTAAGTGGCTCTGTTTTGTTTTCATCTGCTTTCTGTCCAATCCTTGTGAATCAGTAACTCTGGGTTGAAGTCTCAGCCTTTGCTCATGGAGCCTGTGTTTCCGTCCCAGATCTGTTCTGCCCATGGCCACCACTGGAGGAGAGGCCTGGCTCTCTCTGCTTGATAAGAGAGGCAGGAAGTGTTTCCAGCACCTTGTTCTTGAATGTCTAACCTTCAGAACTGTGAGAAAATCAATTTTGGTTGTTTCAAGCCACCCAGTCTGGGATATTCTGTTAAGGTTCTAGCAGACTCATGTACTAGGAATTTCACACAGAACAAGGTGATTCTTTACACATAAGTCACATCATGCCAATGCTGTGCATACAGCCCTGGGCCCCATTTCTTATAAATGCCACATTTCTTACAATGGCCCATAAGGCCTTCTGTGATTCAAACTCCTCTCAGAATTCTCCTTGCTTACAGCCTAACTGGCTTCCTTACAGCTCCTTGGACATGTTAGGTGGATCCCAATTTAGGAACATTGTACTGGTGGTCTCTCTGCCTGGTTCACTTTCCTCCCAGCTATGGCTAATTTTTAACCTCCTTCAAGCTTTGCTCAAATAGATTGCATCCCTTCCTCAATGAAGACTACCCTGATACCTCCTTTCACAACATCTCTTCCTGTGCCCCTTTACCTTCATTTGCTTTCTTTTCCTTGCCCCCCGCCCCCCATGGCACTCTCCCTCTTATAACATGCAATATAACTTTTGTATTTATTATGTGTGTTGTTAATAGACTATTTGTCCCTTGTAGTATGTAACAATGATGTGTCTGTTTTGTTCACTGCTGTATACTAAATCTCCTAGAATGATGTCTGACACAAGGTGAGTGCACATTAAATATTTTGGAATGAAAGGCAGCCCCACAGGCAGGTAGATGGGAAGGGAGAGAGGATGAATGTGTTTTAACAACACATCTTGTATAGTAAATGGACTTTAACGGTTGTTTTCAAACACACAATTGTTAATTTCTTTAAGAATTAGCTTTTTTATCTTTGTATCCCCAAGAGTAAATATTGGAATAAAACAAGAATGGAGGGAAGATAGATGTTGATTGCTAATTACACAACTGCTCTTAATTTTATTCACTCTTCACTTGCTTCTAAAAGAGTTTTGGGATTATATTAACATAGCCCTGAAGGAATGAAATTCATACATAGTCAAATAACACCCTAAGACATGTTTGTTAAGGCAAAAGAATTATGACATTGAAAGTATTTGGGCATTTTTTTATGCTTATAGGACACTAGATTTATATTGAAAAATTTTCATCAATATTAATAATACAATTCACTAGCTATAGATGAAATGTTACACAAGACAGTCATTAATTTTTACAGATTTTATCTCATAATGACCTTAAATAATTTGGTGTCCATTGTTATTGGATAAAATTTTATAAAGCAAAAGTATTATGCTATATGTCAAGTTAGCTTTCGATTAAGGTTAATATTACTGAAATAAGTACATCTGCTCTCCTCTCACTGTGATGTTTATCACCTAATAAAAATGCTGAAGTTACCAAGGAAAGATGTTTAATTTGTTCGCGCTGCTCAGTTGTATGTTGCATCCTATTTTGTAGTAAATGGCATAATGTCCCAAGTGGGCTGCCATACTGTCAGATACATTATTTATACATAACATTACTGGTTAATCAATGAACAACAAATGCAGTAGCCTTTTCTTTTCCTCTTTATTTTTAAAGTGATAGCAAGACAAAATATATAGAAAAATATTCTCATTTTTCTGACATTAACTAATTTTTGATGATAAAAAAAGTGATGTCTGCAAATACAAACATAACAATTAAGCCACATACTCTAATGCATTCCAATGAAGAAGAGCAATTAACCAGTCAAATCTGAGTATAGTTGCTTCTTTTTCCAGCAAAACATGAGCAAAGCTCCTTTTATTATAGATTGCAAACTACTAAATAAGATTTCCCCCCAAAGGGATGTATAAAGCTAATATTAGAAAAAATAAATTGAAAGGTCATCAGTAGTCCATTTAGAATCATAATTTCTGTATCAAACTATGTCATATGCCAGTAAACCAAGGAGTAATTGTTATACATAGATACAACACTTCCTTTAAAATTTTACATACAGTGTGGCAATGAGTCAAACTGTTCAGGGTCCTTTTGAATCTAAACCAACTTTAACCTTTTCTATAGTTCCTTCCCTACTTGCATTTCTCAATAAATAAGGCAGCACAATTGGGATAAATCTGCCTTTTGTTCAGGCATTCTCTTCTTCTCCTAGAAGAGAATTTAAAAGAATTTTCTCTTAATAGAATTTTAAAGTTTTATAAAGTTAAAACTTGTTAGTGGGCAAAGTTATAATACATTTAGCTTTTAAAAAAATATCCATTAACTTATGGAAGAATGAATATGAAATGAGCAGCAAAACTCAATTACATAATACTTAAAAAATAGTAGCAAAAATTTAAGTAGAGACAATGACATCGTAGTGTTTGAGCCTTAGAGATTCAAACATATAAACAGACATCCAGCTAAATTGTCATAGAACAGGTAAACATCTTATCTAGTAAAAGTCTTGAATGGCCTAATTCTTAAGGAGAACCCATACGCCACAACAGCACATTTGAAAAAAGAAAAGAAGACAAAGAAATAGATATAGTACCACTGATCACCAGCATATATGGAGCCCCACTATGTGCGGGACATCAGGGTTGTACAAGGACATTCACTTAAAAATGGAGCTAAAGTATCCTGATTTAATTATGTATAAAACCCAAAGGCATAAACATTTTTTCTCCTGTGAGAATTGTAATAGCATTTAGAAGTCCACATTAAAAAAAAAAAAGAACGATGGTTTGTTTTTACTTTAGCTCATTCTGTTGTGTTTTTATTAATAGCAGTTTTAGATCAATACCAAATATTCTACTCAGTTCCAGTGATTGAATATGAATACATTATATGCATACAAAAATAGTGATAATCTAAGTTGATACAATAGTTCATTTTGCATTAGTGTCCTAGATGGGACAATGTTAAGAAGCAATTTAAATGAAATTCATTTAAATGTCAGCTCTCATGCTTGCGATTTTTCTATAATTGGTTATTTAATTAAAATAATTCTCATAGTCATTAATTTAGACTAAAACTTGCTGTGCACTGACATGTTTTAATTACATGGTATTAACAAAATTGATATGCTTTAAAAAAGCATGGTTAAATTTTAAACAAGAATAAATTAGAAATCTCATAGATCATTCTACTTAGTGTATTTATGAGAAAGTCAGTCATTTTAAATGTTTATTACAAACAAAATCACCCCATTATTGTACACACATTGCAATTTTTACTCCATATCCTTAGAAATATTGGATGCACATACCAGGCTCCCGTTCTTGAACATCTTTAAAAGTGGATGAAGTAAACGAAATCTTAATAGAAAACCAAAAATGGCCCGCAGAATAGATGAAGAGTTAAGGCTTCCGTGATATGAAAACTCATGGAGACTTTAGCTAAGTAATACAAAGTTATACACAGGTAAAGAATGTCTAAATATATGTTAAAAGATTAAAAATATAAATGGTTTGGTTATGATCATATCGTGATCCTCTTTGCAGAGGCAAAAATTATATCCTGGCTCAGCCTTTTTTTTTTTTCAAAATTAGTTTTCACATTACATTTGTGAGGTTACACTTGTGACCAGTCCCATTCTCATTTCAATCTTTGTCAAAGGACTAGATAAATATTTTACCCTTTTCAAATCGCAATTACAATCTTTGTCAGGAGTAGGAGAAATCAGAATTTTAGTGTTTTCCATGAATTAGAAGACTTTTATATTGCTTTGACCTTTTTAATATTCTGTAATTTAATTGGATGGACAGTCTACTTTTACTCAGGATTGCCAGTCTTTCTATTTAATAAACTTACTGACGCAAAGTACCATATTAAATGGCTGCATCTCCTTTTTTCCCCCAAATAGAAGCTTGTGGACTGGTTAAAACATTGCTTTTGCCAACCATTATTTCTCTATTGTCTTTCAATCAGTAAAGATTTTTAAACTCTTGTATGGCTAGCTGGGTTCCATTACTTCACTTGGGTTTTGGGATCTTCGGAATCAGGTTTCTAATCTAATTTCTTTACCCTTAATTAGCTTAAATCTAGTCCATGATCATGAACAGAGAAGGCCACTGAACAATACCCTACGATGTCTCTTTCCAACACTTGTTCTAAGGATTTTTCCACTGTGTAATAATATAAAAGAAACTATTTGCTTACATTTTATCTCAGCCTGAGCAGAGCGTGGCACATCTGTCAGGACTGCCCCCCCGTCCCCTTGGCTCTCCACATCTCTGCTCTTCAGACTCTTTAAGGTGGCCACCTCCCCCTGGCCGCGGTGTGTCCTCTGTCTTTGACTCATTCTCACTGATTTTCTGCAATGCATTGATTGACACTTCTTTTTTCCCTCTGGGGAAATACATGGCTAGATTGTAGCAGAGAAAAGGGAAAGGAAGTGGAGACGCACTGCAGCTCAGCTGCCGCATCTGGGCTGAACAACCTCTCCCAACCCAGATGGGGGGGTCTAGGGGGTCAGAGGTGGTGGTGGTAGAAGCTGGAGAATTGTGGTCTCAAAGCTTTGAGAAATGTTTGCTGCAACAGAGACTTGACTTCACTTCTGATACCATTTTTTCTTTGTTAAGAGGAAGCCCTTGAGTGAATTTTTTATGTGTATTTGGATAGTGCCTGGGGTAGAGTAGTTGCTCAATAAATACCTATTGAATGAAAGAGCCAATGACTGAACATAATGGCAATAAGCACACGAATCCAACGAGCTCTTTTAACTTAGATGGTAGAATATAATGAAAGACAGAAATTAGTAGTGGTAGAGAGGAGCTCATAAGAACTTCATCTCCATTGACCTATTTTCCCCAGAAAAGCTGATTCACAGTGGAGCTGCTCTGAGCCAGGTGTTCCAACTCACTTCTCAAACCTTTTTATCCCCAAGTCTTTTCTAGTTCCTGAGCACTGCTATTAACATGTAAAAAATTATTTCTAATTAATCTGTTTTTTAATGTGAGATTTTGGCACATCTGGATCTCTTAAAGCCTGGCATACAGATCAATTTAGTGGTTTCTTCCCCTAAAATCTGCAACATGTTCAAGTGAGCATCAGGAATGAGATGAATTTTTATCTTTCCACACTCTCTTGAGAAGCATTAAAACAGTAGAGATTTAAATCCTAGCTCTTAACCCTCTGAGGTCTATGCCCTCCATCAAATTATTTCTTGGAAGTTTCTTCACCTTAAACATTGTTCTCTCTCAAATAATATGTACTTTTTAGGGTCAATAATTGGTCTCTGTTATTATCCTGATGTTTTCCATTTCCTTATTACAGTTTGCTTTGCAATCCCAATGCTTTCTGTATCTGCCTTCCCTTTGATTCCCCGAGTGCTCACTATGTACCAAGCATGGCAAAATATTTTATATATTTAATGAGCACCATGACTTTGTGAGTTTAGTACTATTATTATCTTTATTTTACAAATAAAGAAAGAGAGGTACATTACCCAGGTAAGGTAGTGAGTGAAGCGCTGGAACGTAATCCCAGACAGTCTTATCAAATAGACTTTACAACCATTCTGATGGCAGTTGCTGGCCTATGTTTATTACCATGATCATACAATGAAGACTCACTGGATGTGTAACAGGAGTCAGAAATGGCAAGAGGGGATTGATCTGTGCAGGTAGATCAAGTGTCTCCCACTGACATGTTAATGGAGAAAGTAGAAGAGAACTTGAAATGTCTACTGTTCAATCTCAGTAGTAATGGAAAGATAATGGCATTAAAATTTTTATTGATTGGATCCAGGCTGCCACATAAAGGGACAAACCAACAAATGGAAAGATAGGACTGTGTAAAATCAAAAACACAAAAATAAATCCCTGAGAGGAACAAGGGAATAATAGAATAGAAGTGTCCCCAATCAGAATGACTGATCTTGAAATCCAACTTCAGAAATCATACGATAGAGTAAAATGGTCTGAAATTGAAAATCATGAGAGAAAAAAATAAGGCAGGTAATAGATGAGACATAAGAAAGAAAGAAGGTGTGAACAGAAAAGTGTTTTCTGTGCTGAAAGACTATGTGCAACTTTTGATATAAAAGGCTCAGTAATGCTGGGAAACGATACTTTTAACAAACACATTTATAAAAATCTTCAAAGGAAGTACTCTAGCCAGGTGAAAACTATATTGTCATAAAAATTTTAACATAGAATTAAACAAATTAATTAGGAGGCTTATGGGGCAATGAAACAGTTGAAACTCCAAAAAAAAAAAACAAAAACAAAAACAAAAAGCAAAAAACAAAAAACAAAAAACTGATACTGTGTGTAAGGTATAATGTACTAATCATAAAAAACCTTAAAATATGAATTATAATGTAAGAAAAACTCAGAAATAATCTGCTTCTAATTTTTTCATATATCTGAGTGTAATGCAAGAGAAATATAAGGCATACAAAATCCTTGTCTTAATAAACGCTCCTACTTGGTGTACCCACATGGCCCCTTCCTCACTTTTAGTCTGCTCACTTCTCACCTCCATCAGAGGGATGTTTTCTTCTCTCCATCTACAATCACGTTTCACACCATTCTTTATTTTTTATTATTTTTTTATTGTTGAATCATAGGTGTGTACATTTGTGCAATCAAGGGGTACAATGTGCTGGTTTCATATACAATCTGAAATATTCTCATCAAACTGTTCAACTTAGCCTTCATGGCATTTCCTTAGTTATTGTACGTAGACATTTGTATTCTGCATTTAGTAGGTTTCGCCTGTACCCATTCTAAGATGCACCGTAGGCACTCTTAGTGATTTACTTTTACAAAGCTTTCTTCTTTTACTCCCCCCCCCCCCATGAAAGGTTAGCTTTCCAGGGCAGCTCTATTTGTTTTCTTCACTATCTTATCCCCAACACCTAGATGAGTACCTAGCACATATTAAACTCTCAATAAACATAAATAAACAATATATAAAGAGCCCTCTAAATGAGTAAGAACAATAAACTACAGTAGCCCCCCCAGAATGAGCTAGATTATGAAAGGATCATTAAAGAATATTATTAAAGCTTTGTGCACTGCCAATATTGCAGCTAATAGGTTTATCTGAGGCATGATTATTGCTAAATGATTATTAAAATATGGCTATCTTCATTAATTGTCAAAAAATGTAAGTTAAGCCAATGAAAGATATTTTTATAGGTCTGCAATGATTTCAAAGATTTTAAGGATTGGCAATATTCTGCATTAACAAGATGTGGAGAATGCAAAATATATATTTTTAAGGTTGTATTTATTTATTTATGAAAATAATTTTTTTTTTTTTTTTTTTTTTTTTTGGTAGAGACACACTTTCACTTTATGGCCCTCGGTAGAGTGCCAAGGCATCACACAGCTCACAGCAACCTCCAACTCCTGGGCTTAAGTGATTCTCTTGCCTCAGCCTCCCAAGTAGCTGGGCCTACAGGCGCCTGCCACAACACCCGGCTATTTTTTTGTTACAGTTCGGCCGGGGCCGGGTTTGAACCCACCACACTCGGTATATGGGGCTGGCGGCTTACCAACTGAGCCACAGGTGCCGCCCTGAAAATAATTTTTTATTTCAGATTAATGTGAAGGTACAAACAGGTTACAATGTTTGCATTTATTAGGTAGAGTCCCTTTTGTAGTTGTGTCTTGCACCCAGGAGGTGTGCCATACCCTTACATTGTGCAGTAGTGCCAAAGAAGATGAAATATCTGGGAACTTACCTAACAAAGGAAATGAAAGATCTTTATAAAGAGAATTATGAAACTGTGGGAAAAGAAATACCTGAAAATGTTAACAAATGGAAAAGCATACCATGCTCATGGCTGGGAAGAATCAACCTTGTTAAAATGTCCGTACTACCCAAAGCAATCTACAGATTTAATGCAACTCCTATTAAAGCATCATTGACATACTTTAAAGAGCTTGAAAAAGTAGTGTTTCATTTTATATGGAATCAGAAAAAAGCCTCAAATAGCCAATACATTACTCAAAAATAAAAACCAATAAGGAGGTATCACATTACCAGATTTCAGGCTATACTACAAATCTATAATGATCACAACAGCATGGTATTGGCACAAAAACAGAGAGGTAGATTTACCGGACAAAAGAGAGAACCAAGAGATGAACCCAGCTACTTATCGTCATTTGATCTTTGACAAGCCTATCAAAAACATTCAGTGGGGGAAAGACTCCCTTATTTAACAAATGGTGCTGGGTGAACTGGCTGGCAACCTGCAGAAAGCAGAAACTGGACCCCCACCTTTCACCGTTAACAAAAATTGATTCTCCCTGGATAAAAGATTAAAACTTAAGACATGAAACTATAAAAATACTAGCAGAGACTACAGGGAAAACAGTTGAAAAAATTGGCCTGGGGAAAATATTTTATGAGGAGGACCCCCTGGGCAATTGAAGCAACACCAAAAATACATTACTAGGATCAGATCAAACTAAAATCCTCTGCATGGCCAAGAGCACAGTAAGTAAGGTCATTTTTAAATGGCCTACCAATATTCTTTGATACAGAAAATCTACTTATGGGAATTTTTCCTATATGTATTTACAGAATTATAAAAATATTTCAATAGAAATTCTAGAAATCCTATTGAAATATTTTTATAATTCTGTAAATACATACTATATAGGTTTTTTTAAATTGCCACATTTTTATAAAAGTGAAAAATGAACTATGTTGATCTCATTTTGTATATAGAGAATAAAATATATGTAATAATATAGAGGTAGAGGTAGGGATTATTTTCATAGTACATAGAAAGAAAAATGTGGACTGGCTCCTGACGTTATCTCTGGTAGGTGAAATGACATAATTTTCATTCTTCTTTAGGCCAGGTGATTTTTTAATGTTTGAAACCTTGCAATAATATCTAATATTCAATAAAATAGGAAAATATTAAAGATATGATTACAATATTTAAAAGAATTTGTGAACCAAAAAGAGAAAACCAGCTCTAAAGTCTTCTCAAAGAGGGTCTATTAGCCTCTTTGTATTGTTTTTAAATACTCCTGAGTTAGATATCTTGGTATCTTTTTAGAGTTGTTTCATCTATATTAGTGAGTGGGATTACTCTACAGATGCTCTTTATTCTTGTTCTTTGCTGCTCCAGTTTGAATTAATACAGTTAACATTTGTCTCGTAAAATGAGCTCCTATCCAATCATGCCCCTTGCTGTGCTCAGTGTATGATCCAGTTGTTTAAAACTGTTTTATGAAAGGCGTCATTTTCCATCCTTCTGTGACTTTGTTTATGATCTCTCTGTCTGAAAAGCCCTTTTCTGTCTTTTTCCTTGGTAAATTTCAAATTGTCTTTTGAGTCATAGGTTAAATGTCCCCTCTTGTATCAAGTTTCCTCTACATTAACCCAGAGGGTTGGTTTGTTTGCTTTTTTCTTCTTATGCCAATCGTTTTATAAATAAAATCACCACCAATAGCATTTATCACATTGTAATGTAATTATTTTTCTGCGTGTTCATCTTCCCGAGCGGACTCCAGACTCTTTCTAGTGCGTGTTTAGCCCTTTAGTGCAGTGTCTGTTGTTCAGCAGTTTCTCAGTCTCTCTAGGTATCATTTGAATAACGCAAAGATATCCAGGACCACCTGAGAGTTTATGAGTTAAAAGTAAAAGTTCACCATTTCCTTGCTCATCCCTTTGAATGATTATTTAATTTTCCAGACTGATAAGGTCAGCAGTTACTGTATTATAACAAAGAGTGCGGTGGGGTTTAATGCCATCTCTCTCAGCCCTCCTATGCCCAGAGACCCAGAGAGGTTTTCCTGTCCCTGCTGAGATATGTTAAAACGTCCTTCACCCTTCAGTTCTTCCTGGTTACGCTCACTCTTGCTGTTCCTGGCTGTTTATTCCTCTGATTGCCCTTTTCCATAGGCAAGAACACTTTATGCCTCTTGGCTCCTGTGCTCAGTCTCACAGTGCGTGTCTCCACGTGTTCCTCAAAAGTAAACACAACTTGGATTCCACCAAGAACCAATGAATTACATAAGCCAAGATTAACATCATGAAAATTTTCATAACTAATAAGGCACCTGAGCAGGGTCTTAGTTTTTATTACTGAATATTTTCTTACTGGTTGTCCCTTTTATAGGTCTGTATAATTCGTCTCATTCTTGGCTTTGATTTCTCCATGTTTTCAAACTATAAAGCAGCGTTCCCAGTTTAAGTGTATCTGAGGTCTTCGGAAATGCCATTGCTGTGTATGTATCTACTGAGAAAAGAAGGAAGAGTGGTTTGTTACTTATCTAAGGAAAATTATAAGGGTTGTAGAGGAAACTGGCTGTCACACAGAATATTGCGGTCCCTACAAAACCTAACAATTAACCTGTAATTGTATAAAGAGAAGGATCCTTGGCAGAAGAAAACTATTTTGTGCGGCTCTCTTTGAGACTGGAGGGCAGCATGAAAGCTGCTTTGCACCTGGGATGCCACACAGGGTGATGTGGGCAGTGAGCTCCTCTGGAAGGGAAGCACTTATTTGGCACCTCTTGTGTCTGTGCCTTGGGTGTGCCAGGAACCAGCACGCTTGGCACAAACATCAGCCCCAAATAGTTTTATATTTATTTCTTAAAATACTTTTCATTAAAACATGATGCCTATTACAGCCATTATGGAAAACAGTATGGAGGTTCCTCAAAAGAGTAAAAACAGGAATATTTTATATCCAAGGAAAATAACATCACTATTTTGAAGAGATATCTGCATCCTCGTGTTCATGGTAGTATTATTTACATTATTCACAATAGCCAAGATATGGAAACAACATATCCATTATATGTGTGTATGTATGTATTATATTGAATATGTACATGCCATATTTTCTTTATGCATTCAAATGTCCATTGAAATATTAATGGGTAAAGAAAATGTGCTGTACACACAAAAATATCATTCACCCTTAAAAAAGGATGAAATCCTGCCATTTGCAACAGCATGATAAACCTGAAGGACATTATGCTACATGAAATAAGCCAAGCACGGACAGATGAATACTGTATGATCTCACTTATATGAGGAATTAGAAAAAAAGGTGAACTCAGTGACAAAGGGTAGAATGGTCGTTACTAGCACCCCATGGGGAAAAATGGAAAATACTGGTCGAAGAGCACAAATCCTCAGTTCTCAGATGAATGAGTAGTGGAGAGCCTGATGAACATAGTTAATGTATCACATACTTGAGATAGTGTACTAGTGTACAGTCTGATGAACATAGTTAACGTATCACATACTTGAGATAGTGTACTAGTGTACAGCCTGATGAACATAGTTAATGTATCACATACTTGAGATTTGCTAAGAAAGTAGATCACACAGGAACAGTAGCTAAGTGAGGTAATACGGCTGTTACTTAACGCGATTGGGGTTAATCATTTCACAATGTACACCTATATCAAAGCATTCTGCTGTAGATTCTAAACACATACCATTTTCGTTTGCCACTAAAACCTCAATAAAGCTGGAAATATGCTATCTATTCTTTGTGAAAGTAATGGAAAATACATAAAACTTAATGAAGAAAGTAGCAATCCCTCACAATTCCACTTTGCTTTCTCTATAAGGCTTTCCTTCACACCTCCCTGCCTCCAGCCCCGGTAAAGTCACTCTAACACTTTGTTCCCCAATTTTTTTCAGTACATTCTTCCATCAAAAAATGTATAATAATTTAGTTGACCTATTTGTTTATGTATATGTCTTCCTATAAATTGGGAGGCACTTAGCCCAGGGTCTGGTACATATTAGAATTTTATTCAATTAATTGAATAAATACATAAATAATCATAATTATTTTAGCCATAGGATAAATATCTCTTTGTAGATCCATATTAACAGCTTCACGAAATTCCATCCTACGGATATCAAACAAATAGGAATAGTGATATTATATCAAATTATTATTGTAAATAACACTGAGGAGATATATTTTTGTGTGTAAATATGTATTTTGCTACACTTTTCTAATAGTACAGAAGAGGAATTATTGGATTAAAAGGCATAAATATTATCTATGACAGAATTGTTTTCTAAAACAAAATCTGTATTCACTTACATTCCTAGCAATGTATGAGCTTCAATTTTACTTCATCCCTGCCAAAATTGAGTTTCATATATTTAAATGTATCTTCAAGACCTTTTTCTTTACGCATATACATGCACATGTTCATTTGATTGATATATATATTAGTTTAACATACAACACATTTATATATGATGTTTTAATTATACACATATATATATGTTAAAAAAAATCTTATCACTTAAAATTTTATATTGACTGCATTTCTAAGCCACCAAATCTTACAAACTATTTCTTTTGAAATCATATCAACTTTGAAGGTGGCATCATTCAGCAAAACCAAATAGAAATGTGCATGTTTGTGCATGTGTATAAATCATACTGTAAAATTGTTATTGAGTTTCTGATATGTACAACTATGAACCCTATAGCTAACAAACCAGATAAAGTCCAAAATACAATTGAGTCATATATAGGAATGCAATCAACACGATGTATGTTCTTTTCTAGGCTATGTTAGCCAACTACACAATACAACTGCCCTGACTCCTATTTCTACCTATATTGCCTATTTTCTATTTTCATTTTTGTATATCTTCTATTTTTACCTGCTTTGTATATTTTCTTTTTTCAGGTATGGTTTGCTAAGTTATTGCAATTTGATGGCTCTTTAGAGTTTCTGAAGCATATTTTCTCCCTGCTGCTTAGATAATATTCAGTTTTTTTTCTTAAGGCCTGATTGCCATGGTGGAAATGTGGTATCTGGAAAAGCAATGGTTTTAACTTAATTGAATTTTATTTGAGTTAGCGAAAACGAAACAATTTCAACATAACATTGGGCATTAGTCTTTTTCTTAAAAGCTGTGAATTGTCATTAACTGACAAATATTCTGCTGCCAAGATCTTGCAAGCATTGTATTTGTTGTCTGATGCCAAACATCCTCTTTAAATGCTAATGAACAAAGTATGGCATGCATTCTGTTCTTGATAGATTATGCCTATACCTTCTGTGGTCAACAGAAGGGGAATTCCCGGGCCATATGATTTCCATTCTGGCACACCCATCTCCTTAGCACTTACAAATCAGTTAACATTTAGATGTATTACTTGATTTTATTCTTACATTGGATAGAACAGCTTAGCGGCTTCCTCTAAACCTGAAGAATCAATACTGTGAGACAGCTTTCCCTTTCATCTCCCCCACCCCAGGCAAACACAATACACGTTCAGTTTTACACCTAAAACTCTTTTGGCTGAACCTAAGTACCCAAATTACAGAAAGCCTTTAACACACTGCAAACTAGTTTAGCCTTTCCTCCACAGGCATTGTGGAGCCATCAAAGAATTTGGAAACAAACGTGGTAACCTGATTTGGTGAAAGATTTGGGGGAAGAAAGGACAGTGAAGAGTGCGATCCAGAAGTAATGAGGCGACTTTTGCAATAATCCCAGGCTGTGTTAAGACAGTATGATGTCGATACATTTATCAAGAAAAGATTTGGAGAAGATGCCATGAGCTAGAATAGCTGTCAGATTTAGGGGCAGACTATTTAGAGTTTGAGTCAAGGCTTTACCTTATATAGCTTTGTTGATATTATAACTAAAACTCTTGAATCTTCTGTTTTATGAGGTTTACCACTTACTAAATGATTGTACTGATAGGACCTAAGATTCAAAATGGTTATAAAGGTTATAGGAGATAATGGACTAAAACTAATAACCTAGTCCCAGCTGGCATGTAGTATGTATTCAAAATCTGTATTAGTTTTCTGTTGATGGGTAACAAATTACAACAAATTTAGCCGCTCACAACAGCATACATGTTTTAAAAATGTTACAATTCATTTACATCAGATGTGCAGGCACAGGTGCACAGAACTTCCCTTTGAGGTTTTTGTTGTCCAACCATCAGCCAGGCTGCATTGCTTTCTGGAGCTCAGGGTCCTCCTGCAAGCTCACTTTGTTGTTGGCAGAATTCAGTTCCCGGCTTTGTAAGGCTGAAGTCCCCATTTCTTGGTGACTGTCAGTGGGGCCCACTCAGCAGTCAGTGGCCTTTTCACAGGTCCTCTCATATCACAGCAATTTATCTCTTCAAGGACAGTAGGAAAATACCTATGCTCAGGCTGGTAAGACTATAGTCCTCTATTACACAAGATAATCAAAGGAGTGACTCTTCTGTCACCTTGGCACATTCAACTATCCAGAAGTAAGTCACAGATCCTTGTGTAATTTCAGAGGAGTGGCTTACACAAGGGTGGGTACACTGGGGTCAACTCAGTGCTCTCCCTACCACAACATACACATTAGCTCTTGTGTTAGTCAAATATTCTTTTTGTTCTAAGACACAGAAACTCAAATTGAACTAGATTAGGCAAAGTAACATTTCGGAAGGAAGAATTCATTAGAAATATTTTGAGCCTGCTCATCAAATCTAGGAAAAGACTGAGAATATCAGGGTAGCATTAATGACCTCAGGAAGCTGAACAGGGGCCATGATAGCTCAGGAGACTCAACATTTCGGCACATAAGGAGACTTAATTGATTCATGTGCTGGCTTTGCCTTTTTCTTGGTGTTGGATTTACCCTCTCAGGCTTCCGTAACACTTGGGAATTTCCTATTTTGAAGTTCATGACCTTGAACCCTCTCAGTGAGGGAACAAACTCTCCTCCACAATCTCCAGAAGAAATATGCTTCAAAAACTACTCCATTTGGCCTTCTGGTAGGTAATGTGAATACTCAAATATCAATAACTCTGGCCAGGTTGATAAGGTACCATGATTGACTTAGCTAAGGTGGAGTGCCCGCCCTTGTAGCAGAAAGTACTATATCAATTCCAGACAGTGGTAGAATCAGAAACAGAGCTAGGCAGACAAAAGCCTGGTGAAGTGATGTTTTTATTACCACAAAATATAAATATCTTCAAAAATAAAGTTGAAAGAATTACACAGTAAACACTCATCTATCTACCTCTTAAATTCTATACTTATTTAACATTTTGCAATGTTTACTTTACCACTTATCTCTCAGTCCATTTTGTTTTCGATTCACTTCAGATATGTGGCAGACATCAGTATACATCACCCTAAACCCTTCAGCATGGCTGTCATTAATTAGAATCTGATAGATTGAGTTTGATGTTAAAGGTCAAAGCATAAGCAGTCTATTGGATAAACCTAAAAGAATAAGCTTTACCGGATAATTATTTCTTATTAACATGGCTACCATTTTTTCTGCATCTAAGTGGAAGAAGATATTGGCTATCTTTGGCATTTATGAAAATAGTGAAGTTTTTTCAATACAATTAATATGTTCAAATAATATTAGGAATAAAGGGAAAAGTAATATAGCACTCCCTCAGTACCCATTGAATTGATAGTACAATCCCCTGTTTGTTCCACTTAGAACCCTTAGAATCATACACCTTTCCTAATTCCTCTTACCTGGCTGTGCAGTTTATCTCAGTTCTCAATACACCCTCATCAATGTCTTCCTCTTTTCCAACACTATTACTTTCCAATTCTCATCTTGCTCTGAAAACAACTTCAAAAATTGTCTCCTTGACTTAGGTAACTCCTTTAAATAAACGAATCCTTATAAGGCCACCAAAGTTATCTTTCTATTAATTACAGATACGGTTTTGTTATTTCCTAAAAATGCTTCTCTTTTTCCTGTAACAGAAATCCAACATCTTGATATGGTAGACAAAGTTAAGTAAATACCAAGTATTTTGTAAATGACCTTGTCAATACACTAACTGACACTGAAGAATATTTGTACCATCCACATTTTGGCTGTTGTCAGTTGCTTCAGGTAGCACTTGATCTGGATTGTTTCCAATAAACAAATACTCTGAGTTGGCCCTGAGGTGCTCTGGGTCAGGGTGATATCATCATACATCTTGGAGTGTTATCATGGAATGATACTCATATGAACGATAAATAAATAATTATTATGCTAAACTACTTCAATGGGGTTTATTTGTTATAGCATCTAACATGCTATAAATGGTACATGGTGCCAAAGGACAATATATTATTACTATGTTTGAGATATTATATATATATTATATTATATTATATATATATAAATAAAATCTCTCTCTCTCTCTCTCTCTCTATATATATATATATATATATATATTTTTTTTTTTTTTTTTTTTTTTTTTTTTTTTTGAGACAGAGTCTCACTTTGTTACCCTCGGTAGAGTGCCATGGTGTCACAGCTCATAGAAACCTCAAACACTTTGGCTCAAGCAACCCTCTTGCCTCAGTTTTTTATTTTTTAGTAAAGATAGGGTCTCACTCTTGCTCAGGTTGGTCTCCAACTCAAACCAATCCACCTGCCTCAGCCTCCCAGAGTGTTAGGATTACTGGCAGGAGCCACCATGCCCAACTTATGCTTGCAATATTTTTATGGAATGTGCTGAAGGTTGGGACTGAAGGTGTTTCTTAATGGTCTTATACTGTTTGATCCAGAACAATAAAAGTGTCAATTGATCAATAAGTAACAGTAGGAAATTTATCCCAATTGGAATCTATTCTATATCCCTCTACACACACACACACACACACACACACACACACACATATATTAAATAGGCCTTTATAAAATATAATACACAAGAAGAGATACTTTTTATTAGTTTTCATTAGTTTTAATTCTGTACTTACACACTAAAATGTCCTAATTGAGAAAGTCTATCAAATTGTCACTATTTAATAGCTTACATTTTATTTAGCCACAATTAAGTGCATTGACTTCTAACCAAGTAATAGGTCTACTTCACAAATTTCAAACACAAATTTTGAGTTTTTTATAGAATGAGAACTTGAATGAGTATGGGATGAATAATATGTTATTTTGGTATTTGTGAGCCAAATATTTGTATTTTTCTGCTTTTGTTTTACTGAATTTATAGACTCATTTCTTAACACAGTTAACCAAATCTACTAGATGATGAAAATTGTTTACAATATATCACATATAATTCATTATAATTCACACATGTAAGAATTTTAGTAGAAATTTTGGTCATTTGTCATGTAGCTCTTGGAAATTAACTATATGTAATAGAAAAATGTTTATATATCACCAAGAATCTGTTATTACAAGAGCTTTGCCCTCACTCTATCTTTCCCAATACACTTTACAATGAGGTCCAATTTTCATAATTTCAACAGAAAAAAACCCCAGCACTTTATTAGTGAAATTGAAATGCATTGTGTATTCACAAATGAGAAGAAAAAAACTTATAAAATGCATGCCTAATTTTAAAAAAATCAATTGATATGGATTTCTCTGACAATCAAAGGTGTAGTATGAATACTTTATTGTTCAAACTGGAAGTTGTTGCAATCACTGTTAGCAAGGATGCGCCATGTTGTCGTAGAAACAATATGGGTTTTAAGTCAGAAAAATCCTGGCCTTGAAACTAGAATTTATGAAGTTGGGCAAGTTATTTACCCCTCTGAGTCTGTTTTTATATTAAAAACAAAGCCAATCATACCAACGGGATAAGGCTACTAAGAAGATGAAAAGTTCCAATGGATTTAAAACACATCATATACTCACAAACACATAGCAAGTCCACAAACAGTGTTAGTTCCCTTCCCTTGGTTTTCTGTAAAGAAATTAAGGCACAGGTTATTTGTCTTGATATGTCTGAACATATCTCAAGGCAAAATATATGTAATTTTAGAATTTGGTGTGTTTGGAAGTCAAATTTAGACTCTAGATAAGCCAGAATGTAGTTTGGTGTGACAAATGCATAGAAGCTATAATGACAGCAAAGCTTTCCAGACCTGCATCTCCAGCAGATATATTTGTGACTGCAAGAAAATGGGTTCATTTCAAAGGCTTTCAGCTTTTTGAACTATAAAATGAAGGCGTGGAGAATGAGGGTCCTCTTCCAGCAAGAAAAAATTTATTTTTTTTCCCCCTTTGCCCTTTTGTTACGAGAAGATCTGAGTAACTGGGAAAGGTTGATTTTTTTCTCTTAGACAATGATAGCAGCTTATTTTCCTTTTTGTGCTTTCTCTATCAATAGGCTTCTCGCTCCAATATGAATTAAATCATAAACAAGGCTCCGTCTCACCTCACAAATTTCCTCCTCTGTTTGCTCTTCAGGCTCATTAATTGAATTCCTGGTATCTCAAGTTCACTAAAGCATTGCTTTTCAAAAGACCTCTAGGAAGATCATAGTATTTTCAAGACAATACTACAGATTCTATAGGCTTATTTGATTAATTGCTCTCTCTAGAGTTGTTCCCTACAGTTGGCTTATTAACAGGGACCAAGTATAAACTTTTAAATCACAAACTCCCTCCCAGGACTCTATACGTATATTGAAGGAGGCAAAGTATCGGATGGCGATAAGTGCGTTTATAAGCATTATTTCTATAGTGAAAAAAAGGTTAATTTGAAAGTCATTCCTCCATTCAAGAAGAACAATTTTCTCTAGTCTTCTGACTATTTATAGAAAGACCTTTACATGTGCAAACTAATTAATAAATGGGATCAATTTCAAGGTATTTTTTCTGGTTCATCACCACTTAATCATTCAATTTAAAAAACATTTTAAAGGCCAAGTCTAAAATAGATTTGCACCCACGCCCCCAGTGTGAATTTTTCATTCTTTACAACATGCCGTAGGTACTGTATAATGACCTTTTCTCTGTTTGGAACAGGGATTAGAATAATACATTTGACCCTTTACAGTCACCTGGGAGAGATGTTAGTCTCCATGTTCAATAAACTGAAATATGTCTCAGGTGTCTCAAGGTTAAGGCCATGACTTTAAACTATTTAACACAGAGTATCATACTGATTCACTTAGACTCTCAGACTTTGAAAAAAATTATTGGACTGAATTATATATACTTTATCAAAGCCATTTCTTTTCTTCATACAATTAAAGCAAATATTTTACATTGCAAATAAAGCAAGTTAACCTAGATGCATTGTGCATTATAATAAAATTTATAGCTGCATAAATAGCAGTGTAAACTTACAGAAAGACTAGTAATTATAGTGCCATTGATGGTCTTTGTTGCTTTAATTCTGAGGCAGCCGGAATGATTAAACTGAATCTTAATCGACTTCTCCATTAAAAATGCTGGCAGAGAAGCTCCTTTAACCTTTCCCATTGATTGAACACAACAATCACCATTCAATTATAATGCAAAAGGACATTTGTTATAATGTAGAAAAGATGCATGAGCCATTTCCTTTTACTCAAGACAATCAATGAGATGACTCCTACCTCTGCAAAGGTGAGAATGCTCTACCTGGGAGTCTGATAAAGTCAAAACCAAACAGAAACCTCCCCAATGTACACAGGAGAAAGAACATACAGAAGAAACAAATCTGAGACAGATTCATTAAGAAGAAATGTATTTTCTATTACGATTTACAATGGCCATATCCATCCTTGATGTGTTGTTTTTCTTCCGAGGGTTTCAAAGTATTTACATTACCACGATGAAAGGTTTCATGGTGAATTAATGAGGATGGTTACTGGGCCCTTTTTATGTTCTCAGTGCATGCTTAATAATACAAATCCAGGCAATATTGGTAATTGAAACAACTGAATGTTAAACTAGGAAGGAGTCTGTAAGATTAACTGATGTACCTAAGGTCAAATAACTAATTGCAATAAACCCAGGCTGGGGTCCAGGTAATCAATTCCCCATTCAACATTTGTTGCATTTTTCACCTTTGAAGTATATTTCATTTTTAAGTATGCTTTTATGTGATCCTATACTTAGGTGGAATTGTCAGATTCTGTACTTATGTGTAGCACACAACATAAAACCTTCTATGTAGGCAGCCGTGTTACTTCATGTCCATGGTGTGGAGGATTAAACATGATCATGGATTCTTTGCTATTCCTCCCATTGAGAGGTTGAGTATAACACTCCTCCTCTTAAATGTAGACCCACTTAGTGCTATAGTTTGTGTTACTGATTGTGCCCCGAATACCTCTGTTCATGTTCATCCACCACAAAGAATGATAGTAGACAACAAAGCAAAAGTAGAAAAATGACTTTATTGCAAGCTAAAAGGAAGGAAAAATATACTCCACAGTTTAGAGCTGGCCCGTGTCTGCATGGGCCCTGGCCTCATGCTCTCTGTCTCTGAGCTTTTATTATTTCCACCTAGCGAGAACGGTCTGCATTATATGAATTATCAACAGAGTGCTTGCTTCCACCCTAATGGCCTGCCAGGGAGGTTTTCTCCTTTTATGGTCATGCTTGAGACACTCATAGCATCATGGAACCACAGTGCAAATGGCATGTTAATTCTGTAGAGGCATCTCAAGTTCTGGGGCCCTGTATTGAACAGGTGCGTCAAGCGAGTCCCGTGAAAAGTCCCTTTGTGTTTGGCTTGCCTTTCTCCCCTCCTCCTACTCATATCTAACAGTCCTGCCTACTTTAACAGTTTGGATGTTTGTTCCCTAAAAACCTCCTGTTGAAATTTGATCCCCAACATTGAAGATGAGGCCTAAGGGGAGGTTTCCTGGGTCATAGGGGCACATCACTCACAAAAGCCTTGGTGCCATTCTCATGGTGGAGAGTCAGTTCTCACTCAGCCTGGTGGTGAGTTAGCACCCCGAGAGCCAGTTGTTAACAAGAGTCTGGCACCTCCCCACCCTCTTGCTTCCTCTCTCGCTGTATCTTCTCTGCACAGATAGCTCCCCTTTGCTTCTGCCACAGGGGAAATAACCTGAAGCCTTCACCAGAAGATGCCAGTGCCATGCTTCTGACTTCCTCTACAGCCTTCAGAAACAGGAGCCAAATCTCTTTTCCTTATAAACTACCCAGTCCCAGGTTCTTCTTTATACTAACACTATACAGACCAAAGCATTTATAACTTGATCAGTAAAAGGTGGTGAAGTGACATTCTGGGCCTTCTGCTGCTAGGTCATAGTAAGCCTTCCAATTTTTGTTCATGCTTCTGGGATGGCTAGCTCTGGGGGAGGCTAACTGCCATGGAAGAAATACTAACATCCCTCTGCCAACATTTTCTAAGGAAGCGGAAGCCACACACATGGAAAAGTTAGGAGGAGAGAGAGAAACTCAAACAATCCCAGTGTACCAGACTCCTGAGACCAGGAACCAGATACCGGAGTAAAGAAGGCATCTTGAACATACAGGGCCAGCAAACATGTGAAGAAGAACCAAGAAAAGCAATCGGCATCCAGAATGAAGGACCCAGACATATGGTCAAGTTGAACGGTGGCACCTGACCAAGATACCCTCAAGGATTCTCTCAGCCTGACTAACCTTTACAGAGATTCTTCCTGACTGTAGAGCCCCGACTTGCCTTTTCTGAGAGCTGTGCTTTAGAAAACTTCCAAGTGTAAATTCTTTTTCCCTTTGAGACATAAATCTCCCAGTCTGTTGTTGGGGCTAAGAATGCCTTCTTCAGGACCGGAGGCCTTTCTTTTGAAATGTAACCATCAAGAAAGATGGTGCAACACCCCATCTGGCAGAATGTCTCTCCATTCCAGCAGCATGCAGGAGCCTAACTTAGGGAACATAGGTACCTTAATCACTCTCACTTTTCTCCAATACTTTTCCACTCGCTCATCCCAGCACTTAAAAACTCGCCCATCTTTTTATTTTCATGGATTTGAGTTCAGTCTCTTTTCCAAAATTATTGAAATAATTTTGAATAAAGTCTTTCTTGTCTGTTTAACTTGGAGTAGTGTAATTTTTTGTTGGAAATGGCCAACTCAGCCATTTGTTCCTCCGCATATGAGAATTCAGTTATGGAGGAGTGGGGACCAGTCATTCCTGCGGTGCCTGCTCTAATTCCCGACTAACAAAATCATGCACAATTCAATGGGTATTGTTTTATACCACAGGAGTTTTGGTATAGTTTGTTTTCAGCAATAGATAACTAGAAAATCTCTCTCTTTTCAAACTCATCTTAGAAAAAAATGCTATGTATCTTATTACTGAATACCACCACTGACACCTTCAATGTACTTCCCTTGGGGAGCTATGCATTGGTGCTAGTGCCTAGTTGACCCTTCAAAGCAATTTGGGAATTCTTTGTTTGACTGGCCATCAGGCTGTCTTTGTACAAGGTCTGACAATTAAGATCATAAACTCATCCTAGAAAAAGTAATACATGCCTTATTGTTGAAGATCACTGTGGTCACTTTGGTAGTACAACCCTTAGCTGTCTACCTCCCTACATGTGTATATAAACAGATATATAGCTAGATAAATACATACAGAAGAAATGTGTACATAAGTATATATAAATAACCACATACATACACTAACACATTGATAATAATATGATTACACATCACATAGATACAGAGAATAGCATAGTGAATAACTATTACCAACATTCCTGAGCCTCAATTTCTAACTGCATTCAGCGGGGACTAGAAGCATAAAGTTCATGTTACCACTTTGCTTTGGAACATGCACCAGGGGTTTTGAGTATTTAGTTACTTAGGAGGACATGTGCATCTTCGCCTTAGGAACTTTGACTATGTGTCTAATCATTCAAACTAAAGTGTTATTAGATGCATAACTATTTTTTGTCTGCACTTAAGCAACTGTTGTAAGTAACCATATTCCCAGACCCCCCCTTTTAAAAGTAAGTTTGATTGTATAATTTATAACAATTAGTAAGCTTTTAAAGTAAGTGAGAAATAATAAAAAAGCATGAATGTGTAGGACAAACAAAAACAAAACAATCTCCTCTGCAAAAGACCAGTACATAAAATGGCAATATTTCTTAATTAGAGAAACCAAATTTCAAATCGCAGGTTTATTTATTTATTTATTTATTTTACTTACTTATTTATTTATTTTTTATTAAATCATAGCTGTGTACAATAATGCCATCATGAGGTACAATGTGCTGATTTTATACACAGTTTGAAATATTTTCATCGAACTGGTTAACATAGACTTCGTGGCATTTTCTTAGATATTGTGTTCAGAAAATTGCAGGTTTAAAGAGTAAATAATTTTGGGGAATAGTAAGAGGTGCAGATCCTGTTGTAATCTATGTGTGGCTATCTGATTTGCCCAGCACAATTTTTTGAATAGGGATTCCTCCCCTTAGTGTACATCATTGTATGTTTTGTCAAAGATCAGATGGAAGCATCAGGATGGTTTTATACCTGCATTTTCTGTTCTGATCTATTATTGGAGAGAGAGACAAAAAAAAGTCTCTATTTCTGTGCCAGTGCCATGCTGTTTTGGTTATTATATTGTTGCAGTATAGCTTGAAGTCTGATAAAGTGATGCCTCCTAATTTGTCTTTTTTTGCTTGGTTGCTTTGGCCATTCAGACTCTTTTCTGGTTCCATGCAAAGCATAGAATTATTTTTTTTCTAGATCTGAAAAAAATGATATTGGTATTTTAATGGGGAAAGCATTGACTCTGTAGATCACTTGGATAGTATAGACATTTTAACAAGTTTGATTCTGCCGATCCATGAGCATGATATATTTTAACAGACTTAAACTTAAGGCATGAAACTGTAAGAATTCTAGAGAAAAAAAGTTGGAAAAGCTCTTATAGATATCAGCCTAGGCAAAGAATTTATTAAGAAGACCCCAAAGGTAATCACAGCAACTGCAAAAATTAGCAAATGGAACCTGATAAAAATTTCAAAGCTTCCACACAGCCAAGAAAATAGTCAACAGAGAGAATAGACAATCTACAGAATAAGAGAAAATATTTGCATGCTGTACATGTGATAAAGGATTGATAATCAGAATCTATAAAGAACTCAAGCAAATAAGCAATAAAAAATCAAACAACCTCATAAAAAAGTGGGCAAAAGACATGAACAGAAGCTTTTCAAAAGAAGACAGACTAATGGCCAATAAGCATATGAAAAAAAATGCTCAGCGTCTCAAATTATCAGGTGAATACAAATCAAAACCACAATGAGGTATTACCTAACTCCAGTGAGAATGGCTTTTATCAAAAAATCCAAGAACAACAGATGCTGGTTTGGATGCAGAGAAAAAGGAATGCTTACAAGCTGTTGATCGGATTGCAAACTAGTCTGACCTCTATGGAAAGTCATATGGAGATATCTCCAAGAACTGAAAGCCTAGCTACCATTTGATCCAGCAATCCCACTATTGAGTATTTATTCAAAGAAGAAAAATTCGTTTTATCAAAAAGACACATACACTCAAATGTTTATTGCAGCACAGTTCACAATTGCAAAGATGTAGAATTAACCTAAGTGTCCATCAATTAATGAGTGGATTAATAAAATGTGGCATACCATGGAATAATACTCAGCCTAAAAAACTATGGTGAACTAATACCTTTTATAAGAATCTGGATTGACCTGGAGACAATTCTAAGCATCACAAGAATGGAAAAACAAAACACCACATGTATTCATATTAAATTTGAACTAATTGATAAACACCCATGTGTACATTTGGTAGTAAAACTCAACAGAAAGCAAGTAGGTAGGAGAGGGCAGGAGGAGAGGGGTAAATTCACACCTAGAGGGTACAAGGCACACCATCTGGGTTGAATTTTTGTGAAAATAAAGTTATTTATTATTGAAAGAAACTAGAACATCTCAATATAAAAGCAGTCTGATTTGACTCCAGTGGCAGGTCACTTCTGAGAAACTTGTCATGCATAGAGTCAGTTTTAATATTTCTGTTTGTCAGCTAAACCCTACCAGTGGGTGTACCCAGAGTTCCCTTTAATATCCAGCTCTAATATATTGCCTATGCTGGGAAAAAACATTTTACAATCTGTAGTTCGAGTATAAGACAAGGTGCTTTTTCTCAGGCCATTTTTGCTAAATCTGCCTGCTTGCCACTGAAAATTATATCATTTCATGTAAAAGTATCTAAAGTGTGGCTTTTATCAGTTTGATTTTTGTCTACTACATACCTTATTAATAATTTTCCAGGTAATAAAATGAAAGCTGCTGTTTTATAATGTTTTCTGAAAATATGTTCACAATAATAGACACACATTCCACATATCTTTTTTTGAAAAGCAGGCATCGCAAAAAAAGAATATTTCAATCCTGCCCGCATGAAGGCCCACAGCCCCCAAATAGTTGGGAATATTAAGACGAATGTTTACAGAAGGAATACACAGGATAGATTATGTACTTCGGCTGACTCAGGGTAGATTTGGAATCATTCAAAGCAGTTCCCCCTAAGAGTGGGAGGTGAAGTGATAAATTCTTTTCTGTGGGCTGAAAGATTTACCCCCAAGCTCAGGAAACAGAGCAAGCTCTGTCTGGTGTAATAGGCTCTGATTGCATCACTTGTTGCAGCAGGAAACTTTGGTGGGTGATTGCCCTAAGAATCAAAGTTCTTCCAAAGTCAACCTATTTGCATCACTTTGCACTGATGATGACCAGGACTGTGAAGGCACATAGAGGCCATTAGTGACAGCTTTATATGTTTGGCCTCCTTCTGTTAGTTTTATAATCTATTCTAGAACTTAGGCTTTCTGGGTTATTCACTGTGTACCTTTCTTTACACTGAAAGAATGACAGAAGCAATATGAGATGGGATTTAGATTAGGCTTAAAAAAAAAAACAACTTTTTTTATTATCAAGTAAAAACAAAATTTAAAAAATATATTGGGATATCTTTCTCAGAAGGATTTTGCCTGAGTTAACTCTTTCCTGAGGGAGTTCAAGTGACTCAGAGAACAGGTGTTTCATCATTTGCCACAGGGATATGACATACATTCCAGCCAAACAAAAGACAAAGTGTTCCTTGAACTCCAAGTCCTTGTCATCAGGAAGCTGGTCGTGGAGCCTTAGAATTTGATTCCTAGCACTTGCTGACAACTTTCAAACAATCATTTTAGGAAGTGCACTTACACAGTATTTCAAATGTACTTGTAAATATACACGTTAAAACAAATGTGCATTGTTTTTGCATTTGGTTTCATTTTGGGGAGTGTTATCATTTTTTCCTCAATTCAGGCTTCCTTATATGTAGGTCTAATTTTTTGATACAGTGAGTGTAACTGGAAGCTCTGAAGTTCTGGCTCCAAGAGAATATTCATGAAGTTACTTCATGCTTTTACACACCCATTTATGAAACTAACATTTATGATATGAGAAAGGACTAGGTGTAAAAATAGCATTGAGTCAGCACTTGAAAAGGAATAAGGTACTAGAGGAGTAGGTCACATGGAGAAGAAAATAAAATAATACTCTGTCCTGGATATCAGGAAGTGTCCTTCAGGAAGGTGACTTAGGAAAGGAGCAGGTGACTCACTAGAATGAAGTGTAGGAGTTCACTGAGTGAGTTGCTAGATTGGAGACCGTGGGGGCAGATGTTGGTTGGGAATGATGAAAAAAAAGAAAACCTGGAAAGTTTTATTTTATAAAACTTATTAAGGAAGTTTACAGATTTTGTCTGTTGTACCAAAGAGTTTAGACACACAGGAGTTAAATTTTCCTGGAAATGTTTGAAGACTTTACCCATACATTTATCTGAGCCGAATATTTTTAAGTACAAGTAAGAACAAGTGGCCAGACCTGCTTGGTCAGGGTTAGTGTGTTCCTTTCTTTCTTTCTTTATTGCATGAATCATACAGGATACTTAATGGAGCAGGGTTTATCAAAAGTAACTCAGGGAGGTAAAGGAGTAGCCGTGTTTAGGTCCCCATTTCCTATTGCATTCTAGGTCAGTCCCAGAAATACATCAAAGTCAGAGCCAAACTTTGGCAATGAGCCCTATTTGATCAAAGAAGTTCTACCCTGCCCCTGGCATGATCAGGAACTGTGGTATGAAACTAAGACATGCAGTAACCTTTGCTGGGGTCCCCATCCTGCCAGGTCAGCATTAGGATTTGGAGGAGAGTCTAGCTGTTCCTAGGTCAGAGGTCTGAGATTTTGGGATTCTAATAGTATATTCACAGCTATTGGGAGAGGCAAGGTATGGACAAGTGTCACATGTTGGCTCATGATTGCCGGAAGCAGTCCTCCCTTGGCATGGTGGGGAGAGAGGGTTGGATTCTATGTCTTGCCCTTGATGAATTTGATTACCTCAACTTCTTTGGGCCAAGTTCTTTCAATGACCAGGTGACAACAGGTCAGCCCTGTCCTGAGATCTCCGAATTAATTAAAAAAGAGTTCTGAGCTCAAAAACATTGGACTGAGTTAAAAAGGCGTCTTACTATATAGAGTGTTATGAAGTTCTGATATGTTCATGTGAGGAACATTGTTCTCACTTCCATGGTAAAGTTCCAGTTGTAAAAGACCCCCTCAGTTTTTAAAGAGGAAAGTGTGATGAGGA
The DNA here is from genome assembly GCA_963574355.1 of Loris lydekkerianus. NCBI lineage: Eukaryota > Metazoa > Chordata > Mammalia > Primates > Lorisidae > Loris > Loris lydekkerianus. The sequence continues at coordinate 41,638 of CAUYPK010055542.1, forward strand.
AAGTTGCTCAAATTTCTCTGAATGCTCACCTAGCATCTCTTTTATGTAAATTTCTTGGCATTAGTGTTAATTAGACAAAATTTGAGTAATGCCACTTTATATCTGTCGGATCTTTATTAGTTATATTTGTTTTTAGGATTATATTGAATGCTTCTTCATTTAAACCTATAATATTTAAGTCCCATTTAGTAGTTTATGGCTTGAATTCTACTTTTTATGCTATTACCTTTATTCTTGTTTCTACTTTCTCTTTGCAAATACTTTCCTAGTCTAACTGGTTCATGCTTTTCTTTTAAATCTTTTTTTTTTTTTTGAGATGGAATCTCACTCAGTTGCCCTGGGGTTGAGTGCCATGGTGCCATAGCTCACAGCAACCTCAAACTTTTGGACTCAAGTGATTCTCTTGCCTTAGCCTCCCAGTCCCTCAGCTGGGACTTCAGGCGCCTGCCTCAACACCTGGCTATTTTTTGTTAGAGACAGGTGTCTCGCTTCTTGCTCAGTCTCAAACTCCTGAGTTTAGGCAATCCACCCAGTTTGGCCTCCTAGAGTGCTAGGATTATAGGCCTGAGCCACTGTGCTCGGCCTCTTTTCTTTTTAATCTTGATGAGTCAATTAAGTGTCTTCTAACAGTGGGTTTTAATTTTTTTTTATATGTCTTTTATACTTTTTCATAAACACCTAATATTGAGGTCATTGTAAATTCACAAAAACTTTAAGAGAGATCTCCTGTATGTATTTCCCCAGTTTTCCCCAATGGCAACATTTGCAAAATTATAATACGATTTCACACACAAAATATTGACATTGATACAGTCAAGATACAGAACATTTCCATCACCAGGTGTGTTGCATTATATGATCACACACTCTTCCCCCTTTCTTTTACCTCTTTCTTAATTTCTGGCAAGTACTCTCTGTTCTCTATTTCTGTAATTTTTTTTATTACAAAGATGTCATATGAATGGAATCACATGTAACCTTTCGGGATTGTATTTTTTCTCTCAACATAATTCATTGGAGACTCATTCTGACTGTTATATGTATCAAAAGTTCATTCCTTGGTATTACTGAATAGTATTCCACTGTATTGATGTTTGTTTAAACATCAACTTATTGAAGTACGTGTGAGTTGTTCCTAGTTATTAACTATTACAAATAAAGCTGCCATAAACATTTGCATACCAGTTTTGTAAGAACATAAGTCTTCATTTCTCTGGGATGAATGCCTAGGAATATAATTGCAGAGGTGTATGGTAATTGCATGTTTAGGTTTTTTTTTTAAGTTTAACATAGATTTTATTTGGTACAATGATAATGTCCACATTATTCTTTCTATACATAATCAATAAATTATAAATGAGACTCTTTTCTGTACCATTTTCAAAATTCAGTTTTGTATTTTATACTTAAGCACATCTCAGTTTAGACTTTTCAAAGGGCTGCATCTCAAGTACACAATAGCTACTTAGAGTCAATGGCTATGAGATATTGGACCACACAGGTCTAAACTCTCATCACTTCCCTGAAAACAGAGTTCTAATCAAAATATTTCCTGTCTCAAAAATCCTTCATCAGTCAAGTGTGGTGGCTCATGCATATAATAACTACATTTTGGGAGGCCAAAGTGGGAGGATTGCATGAGGTTAGGAGTTCAAGACCAGGTCGAGCAAAGTAGGGGGACCCTATCTCTACAAAAACCTAAAAATTACCTGGATATGTAGCACATACCTATAGTACTTGTGAGATTGAGGTGAGAGGATCGCTTGAGTCCAGAGATTACAGTGAGCTATGATGACTGCACTCCAGCCCAGGTGACAGAGCAAGACCCTGTTTCTAAAAAGAAAACAAAAAACAAACAAAAAAACCTTTAATGATTCCATATTGCCTACTAATTTACCCTTATCTTAGTATTTCAGATTTGGCATCAAATAAGCACTGCCCTATCTTTACAGCTTCATCTTCACTGTCTACACATGAACCTCATTCTCCAAGCAACTAGTTTTCGTGATGTTCCCAGATCAAATGTGCTTATCACCCTCTGAACTTCTTACTCATTTTGTGTCTTAGTTAACATTTGTCAGATGCCAATTACATGCCAATGAATGTGCTGTACTCTTTGTGCGTTATAATTTAATTCTCGCAACACTATGAGGTAGATACAATTATTATCCTCATTTTACAGAGGAGAAATTAAAGGGCTGAGGGACCATATAACTTGTTCAAGAGGACAGAACTATTTGCTGACCTGGGATTGAACCTAGTTTTAACAATAATGCTTTCCAAAAAAAAAAAGACAAAAAAAGCACTTTCCCAACAGTCTCATCTTGCCTCCCACTGTCTGGAATTTCCTTCACACATTTCTGGCTCTTTTTTTTTTTTTTGTAAATTTCAGATTAGTATGAGGGTAAACATGATTAAGTTACCTTATGTGCATTTATTAGGCAAAGTCCAAGTTACAGTCGAGACCTTCACCCAGGAGGTGTGCCATGTACCCCTACATTGTACCCATTAGGTGGGAGTTTATGCAACCCCATCCTCCTCCTTCCCTCCCCCTATCTTAAATTTAATAGTGTTTTTCTTTTGTGTGGGCATGTAATTGTTCATATTCTATTGTTCATATTCTATTGTCTACTAGTATTGAGTACATTGAGTGCTTGCTTTTCCCTTCTTATGACACTTTACTGAGGAGAATGTTTTCCTAATCCTTCCAGGTAAATACAAAACATCTAAAGTCTCCATCATTTTTAGGACTGAATAGTATTCCATGGTATACATATACCACAGTTTATTTATCCATGGGTTGATGGGCACTTGGGTTGATTCCACATCTTGGTGATTGTGAATGGAGCTGTGATAAACATTTGAGTGAAAATATCTTTATGATAAAATGATTTTTTTTTCTTCTGGGTAGATACTATTAAAGGGATTGTGGGATCAGATGGAAGGTTACTTTTAGCTCTTTGAGGATTCTCCACTCTGCTTTCCAAAAAGGCTCTGTTAGTTTGCAATTCCACCAACAGTTTGTAAATGCTTCCCTCTATCTGAACCCAGGCCAGAATCTGCAGATTTGGGACTTTGTGGGGTGGGATAGTCTCATGGGGATTAGGTGATGAGTCTCAAAGTGGTTTTGATTTTGCATTTCTCCAAAGTTTAGGGATGCTGAGCAATTTTTCATGTGTTTATGGGCTATCCGTGTGTCTTTTTTGGGTGAAAGTTCTGTTCATGTATCTTGCCTAGTGATAAATGGGGGTGTGTGCTCTTTTCTTTTGATTAGTTTTGAGTTATCTGCAGATTTTGGTTATTAGCCCTTTGTCAGAGAAATTCAACTCCTTCTTCATGGCCCATTCAGAAAATATCACTTTCAAAAGAACCTTCCTTTATCCCCAACTAGATATCACTTTAATAGTTGTACCTGACTTGAGATTTATTTATTCATTTTAAAAAATGACTATGGGTACCTAATAGTTGTATATCTTTATATGGCACATGTGATGTTTTTATACAGACATATTGTGGATTAATCAAATCTGCGTAATTGGAGTATTCATCACTTCAGGTATTTATAATTTCTCTGTGTTAGGAACATTCTAATTCCACTCTTTTAGTTATTTTAAAGTATATCCTAATTTATTGCTGATTATAGTCACTTTGTTATGCCATCAAATATTGTTAATTCTAAGTATTATTTTTGCACTCGTTAGCATGTTTAGATTTTTGTTTTGTTTTAAATAAATGAACAAACACCTAACTCTTTTCCAGAGTAGATGTACCATTTTATATTCTCAAAATCAGTGTATGAAGTTGGACAATTAAGTTGATGAACTTATCATAGAAAAAGTGCTGTACATCTCATTACTGAATGTCACCATGGTCCCCAGATGGCCAACGGGAGTACTTCGAAGGTGACTGTAGTGATTTTCAGCAATGAGGCATATAACACTTTTTTTAGGATGGTTTCACAAACGTAATTGTCCAACTTCATATTAATAACCCTGTCTTTCTGTGTCCTCACCAGCATTTAGTGGTGATGCTATTTTATATTTTAGCAATCTGATACATGTGTAGTGATATCTCGTTATAATTTAATTTGCATTACTTTAAGGGCTAATGATGTTGAACATATTTTAATATGCTTACTTGCCATCTGTATATCTTCTTCAGAGAAAGGTCTTTGTGTGTCTTTTTACTATTTTCTGATTGTATTGCTTTTTTTTTTTAACTGTTGGATTTGAGTATGTATTCTGTATGTATACCAAATGTTAGTCCTTTGTTGCAAATGTGCTTTTCTCCCACTCCGTAACTTGTCTTTTTATCCTTTTGGTAAGTATTTTGTAAGACAAATATTTTCCATTTTGATGAAGTCAAGGTTTTTAATGTTTCCTGTTCTGAATTATGATTTTGATGTCAAATAAAAACACCCTTTATTTAGTTTTAGAGCCCAAAGATTTTCTTCTAAACATTTTATATTTTACACTTAAGTACATGATCCATTTTGAGTTAATTCTTCCATAAAGTATGAGATTTAGGCCTAGGGATTTTTTGCTTTGCTTTGTCTTGTTTTTGCTTATAAGTGTTTGTCTATGGATGCCCGGTTATTCCAGAATCATTTGTTGAAAACTATTGTTTCTGTCATTGTCAAAAATCTTTTTGTAATATATATAGGAAACTATTCTGTGTTTTCTATTTCTGTTTAACTGTTTCTGTGTTACATGATATATGTGTCTATTCCTTCACCGGGCAGTCTTGATTACTATCTTGAAATGAGGTAGGCAGAGTGATTCCTTTCAGTTTATTTTTTAAAAAATGGTTTTAGATATTCCAGTTGTTTTTCCTTTCTGTATAATTCTACACTAATATTGTCAATATATACAAAAAAAATCCTTATTGGGATTTTGACAGGAATTGCATTAATAAACTTAATTAATTGCATTTGTAAACATGGGAAGAATCGATGTCTTTATTATCTTAAATTTTCCAATTGAAATTAGTATGTCTTTCCATTTATTTAGGTATTATTTCATTAGCACTGTATATTTTTCACCATACAAGCCCTGTATATATCTTGTTAATTTCATGCTAAATTATTTCAGGATATAGGTAGCATTGTATTTTTAAGTTCAGTGCCCATGTATTTGTTGCCAGTCTGGATAAATTAACTGTTGTATGTTTACCTTAAAAATTGCTAAACTTACTTATTAGTTCTAAGAGATTTTGGAGATTCTTTGAGAATGTCCACATGACATTTACAAATAGAAATTGTTTTAGTTTTTCCTTTCTGATCTAAATATTTTTTCTCCTTTTCTTACCTTATTGCAATGGCTAGAATATGTAGCAATATGTGGAATAACAGTTGTGAGAGTAGACATCCTTGCTTTTCTGTAAATTTTTATTCAACCCCCAAACATAATTTAGCAACTCATGAGAAGGAAGCCTATTGAATTTACCCATATTTTTATTTGTCATGTTCATTTTTTTTCTAATGTCCCAAGATTCCTTCCTCTTGCCATTCCTTTATGGTATTTTTTGTGATGGCAACTTATTTTGTTTTCATTGATTTAAGAATGTCTTGATTTTTCCTTCATAGACTAGATGCAGGATTCTGGGCTACAGTCCTTTTTTTTTTCATTTCAAAAATATTCTGCTTTTTTTTTTTTTTTTTTTTTTTTTCTTTTGGCCCCTAGGGATTTGAATGAGAAATTTGATGCCATTTCAATTTCCCCTTTAGATAAAGCATGTCTTCTTTCCTCATGCTCTCAAGATCTTTTTCTTTGTATTTAGTTTTCAGAAGTTTAACTAAAATTTTTTTTATGTGAGTATCTTTATATTGCTCAAATTAAACCCTTATCTTGTTATGGATTCACTCACCATCTTAAATCTGCAAGTTCATGTCTCTTGCCAAAGTTGGGAAGATTTTAGCCACTTTTTTTTTTTTATTTAGTACTTTTTTTAGCCCTGCACTTTTTATTATTCTATGAAATTCTGGAGACATGAATGTTTTGTTACATTTCCACAGATCTCTGAGGTCTCTGTTCAATTTTATTTTAGTCTACTTTCTCTTTTTTGTTAGGATTGGTTAATTTCTACTGTTCTACCTTCCAGTTTACTGATTATTTGCCCTGTTCTTTCCATTCTGCTCTTAACTACATCCATTGAACTTTTTAAGTATTGTGTTTCAGTTCCAAAATTTCCATTTGGATCTCTTTGTTTGCTGAGACTTTCTATTTCTTTGTTCAAGCTTTCCATTTTTTTCTAAGTATACTCATGATTGCTTGTTGAAGTATTTTTGTCACTCTGTTTTGAAATCTGTCAGAGAATTCTAAATCTGTGTCATCCTGCCAATGGCATTTATTATCTCTTTCTACTCGATATGAGATCTTCTTGTTTCTTTGTTGAATAATATTTTATTGAAACCTGGGCACATTATGTAAAGAGACTTTGGGTTTTATTTAGGCTTTCTGTATCATTTGGCTTTTCCTTTTACCTCTCTGGCAGGGAAAGGGTAAGGTGCTTTACTATTAGCTGGAAGTGGGGGTGTGGGCTCCTTATCCGTTGATATCCAAGGGCAGGTTTTGTCATTATTGCTTTCAAAAACTCCTTGATAGTTCTTTCACATTTTAGTAGATTGAAACATGGCATCAGTTTTTCAACCCTTCTTGTATTAACATTCTTTGTCATGTAACTCCAAAATGTAACTTTCTACTAAGACTCTGAGCAAGGCTATGCCAGTTGCCAGGGCTCAAAAGTTCTTATTTGTTACTTGTTCTCCTGTTTGGTTCTGCTTTTATCCTAAGAACATGTTCTAGGTAGCCTTTTGAAAGATGACAGAAAAACGAAGTTTATTTATACCCGTCCCCTGAAAGGAGGTCAGCCTAGATAGCCCAACAGTAGATCCCCCTCATGTGAACACGCCCAGCCAGGCTCAGGCTACCTAGCAGCCTAATTGGCTCCTGGATGATCACAGATACCTGAACTATAGCACTTATTTTTGCATATCATTGACGTTTTGGGAGTGTTTGTTATTATGCACTATTGTGGCAATTGATGCCTGATATGTATGCGGTCAGTAGTATTTTCTTATTTCCAATAATGCAACAAATTTATTCTTTGTAAAGTATTTATTTGGTTATATCAACTGGTGAAGTTTGATACATTTGTTTAAATTTTGATCTCATTCAAAAATAATAATGTACACCATTATGGATTCTAACACTGTGACTTCAAACACTTGTCTGTGGATGTATGTTGCTTTCTACATACAATTAAAAAGAAAGATACTGTTGTTTGTATAGTTGGTTGGGGAGCTGTCCTGTCATCTGTAAATATCCACAGTAATCACTAAAGCTTCTTACGCCCTTTCCTGTGGAATCTGAAAGGACAGGTTTTCCTTTTCTGTGTCCACAGAAATAAATGTCACTTGGCAAACCCCGTATCATTAAAATGAGAACAAAACATATAAGATATGTACCATATTGAGAACTTTTAAATAGATAATATAAGAATAAACACAAACAAGAGATTTAAAACGATAACACAGAGCACCACCACTATCAAAAGATCAAGATTATATACATTTGCATAGAAGCAATGCAAATTCCTAAAGGATTTTATGATAAAAAATTTGACATGCTGTTTTAAAAAAACCTGCATATAAGAAGTGAAATGTTAGACAGCTTTCTTTAGAGTTTTGAAACTTCTTATACTCTTCCTTTTTGCTTTTGGGTTCAATAGATTAAAAGGCACTTGGTCATTAAATGCCTTTGAAGATAGTTATCTGCAGATTTGACTTTGGGGTACGGGAACATTTGTAACCTTGGAAGGTTGCAGTATTGAAAAGTAATATTTGAACAAGAATTGCTTGAGGAGGAATTTCTTACTTTAGACAGGCATCAATGGCAGATGGTGAGACCTTCTGGGAAATAAGAACAAGTATTGGGAAAGGGAAGACTGCACGGTGGCAAATATAAGATCTGATGCAGCAGAAATCTCTCTCTGGAAACTGAAGCTAAATTGCCCATTAATGTTTTATAAACACTATTTTATGGAAGAGCTAAAAATTAATCAGAAAAGAAGAAGTATTTTGGATAGCAAGATTTGTGTAGAAATTTCTCAGGATCTGCTGGAAATAGACTGTATCTCTAGGATGTATAAAATGTACAAGTTTATAATACCACTTGGAAATGTTTTTTTGGAGTTTAAGTTGTTTGAATGTAGCATTGAATGAAATGTTTGAGTGTTACATTAAAGAAAAAAGACAATTTTTAAATGAGTATGACTGAAGTTAACTTTTTTCTAAATTATAATGTTTTAAAAGTTTACTACTATATATAATTTCATTGTTAATATATAAAAAATAAACTTGTTCAAAATCATTATTTTTATTATAAGTAATATTCATTTGAAATTAATATTAAAAATGTAATTAATCATTGCTGATTAATTTTTCACAGAGAACCAGCAATTTAAACATCATCTTATATTTCTTTCCAAATAGCACCATAAGAAAAGTAAATGAAAGCCCCCCCCAAAAAAAAAAGTCACAAAAAGATTCACATACCCACACACAAACACACTTCAAGTATGTAACTATTCCACTGAAGTTTTGAATGTATTCAGATTGTTTTTATAACTAGAGATTTTATAATTTTATTTAAATAATTCACTAGGAATTTATTAAGCACTTTATTTTAGAACATAAAAACTAGCTAGTACCAATTTGTGGAAATACATGTGACAGGCTAGCATTATTTTTTTGAGGGCTTATGTAGAATATTTTGTTTACACACGTAAAAGTAAGTTAAGTATATAAAATAAATCAGGAAGAATATGGTAGGTATCCAATATAAATATTTCTTCTTACGATCAAGCATCTGTTAAGTATAAAATGGATTCCCTATGAAACTAAGAAGAATTCTGCAGAAGAATTCCGCATATGTTTACTGAAACACGAGAGATACGGTAAATATGAGTATTACTAAGAATCTTTACATATAAAAATCTATATACAGAATTCATATAAACATTTAAATACTGTTACGGGCTGGATCATGTTCTCCCAAATTTGTAAATTGAAGTTATAACCCTGGTACCTTTGAATGTAACTGTATTTGAAGATAAGGTCTTTAAAGAGGTAATTAAGGTTAAATGGGGGTAATTAGAGTGGGCCCTGATCTGGCATGGCTTGGAAATCAGGACACAAGGAGAAACACAGGGAGATGATGGTCTTCTATAAGCCTGAAACAGAAGCCTCAGAAGAAACCAGCTTTACCAACACCTTCATCTCAGATTTCTAGTCTCCAGAATTGTGAGAAAATAATTACCACCCAGTCTATGGTACCTTGTATGGCAGCCCAAGAAAGCCGTACAACTACAATAGAAAAAAATAAAATTATTTTAATATAAGAAAGCCAGTTCTCTGTTACTTTCATAATGTCTTAGAAAAAGCTATGCTTCCTTTTATATAATTTTCCACCTAGGGTATGCTTGGGACATAACCACTTCTGCCATGAAATTTCTCTTCCTTTCATAGGTAAATTTTCTATCTTATATCCTCTTCTGCTCACCCATACCTAGACTCTCTTTCTTCTATGTAAAAGCAAGGATATCGCATCATCAAAAATGTATGGCACGGTAAGTGTCAACAAAGGGAAGTGCAAGAATATGCCAGACTTAAACATCTTTCCATGTTTCCTAGAACTCCCTCACAGGGATTTTCTCCTTCCTTAATGAGCCAGTTGTTTTTATTAACCACTAATTACTTTTTCTAAGCATAAGGGTATATGTGACAAAGATGATGAAATTACATGGGAAAATGTTTTACTGATAATTGGTCTATCAGCCAAAAATAGCAAATATCCAGGAGATTATTACTTTAGGTTTGTAGAAAAATTAAAGCATTATTCTTGAAGTATCATTTTTATACTATAAAGACTGAAGACACATTATTTAAAAAATCACCCAATACTACTGTACTTATATGATACCTTTGCTAAAACATGATTCGATTTACAGTGATTACAAAGTCTTAGTAAAGATATATTTGCCACACAATATTTGTCAAGCATCAGGGTCTCCCAATATTAATATATTTAGCCAGTGTGTACTGGACAGTTGGTCATTATCCTCTCTGATAGGTATGAAATAGATTTTGTACTATTTATCTAAGCTTTCTAAGCTTTAGTGCACAGTGTGAAATAAACAGTTGTTCAGACCACTTCCCAAAAAAAGACAAGCTTTATGTGGAAAAGAAAACCTGGAAGCTGAATTTGGCTGAATTTCAAACTTTCAGGAAACTTTTTCACCTAAGAGGTTGTAGGAGTCATAACATTTCTTGCGACAGGCTTTTCGGAAGTTCAGCATGCTGATGACTGTACTCTGGAAGCATCCTCACCAACACAAAAGACATGTAAATTGTAGACCATTTTGAAAAGTCAGCACAATGATAAAGACTAAAAATTAACCTGAAGATAGATCCACTTGCACTAGAGCAATCTGAGAGCAATCAAAGATCTTAATCGTTGATTCAGAGCTAAAAGTTTCTCTCAGATTCTGCTCTCTCAGCAGTATATTGCCAAACAAGTAGACTAATAAAAGTGGATCAGAGAAACAATTATTTATTTGCAAAGCCAAGGGACTAATAGATGCATTCCTATATCTCCAAGTTCTAGCCAATGTCAGAAGTTGGTTTAACCTTTAGACTTATATACTGTGGGAGGTGGACAGGCTAAATTCCTCACAGATCTTCCAACTCAGGGTAAAGTACCCAGTAGAGGATGACTGTCCCTGGGTGGGGAAAATGGCAGTGGAAGCAGCTGAGACCATAAACTGGTAGCTTAGACTAGAAAAGCTGAGATGTCTGCCTAAGGAGATGACACTTGCTCTCTCCTGTTTCTCTTCCATTTACACCGTTATCTGGCCACTTCATATGTTCCATTACCCTATGTCCCCACTTACCCTTTACTCAACCTTCTTGGGGGCTATTATCTCCTCTCTCATTATCAATGCTGTACATTCTTGCATGTATACACGCGCCCAATAAAAAGATTCTGGAAAACAGGACAGGGGCTGCATTGCTTTCGTGCTGCCCCCAGGCACATGAAACAGTGTATGCCCTTACAGGCTTACAGGCTTTCTGCTATGAGTCTGGTGTAAAGTTTTGTGACTTCTCCAGTGCCATCCCCCTTGCTGACCATGGTACATGGCTGGGGTCCACTAGGTGCACAACAGTAGACTGTTTTTTAGAACTCATACTATATTGAGGCACTGTGAAGAGAACTAAAAATTGAGTTGGGGATTGCTCTAAAATAGCATTCAAAAAAAGAAAATAAGAGAATGAGAAACTATTGCATATGTAGGATTCAGTTGGTAAAAAACACTATCGACTCAGTTAGGGAAAACCAGCAAGTAAATAAATCATTTGCTTGGTCTTATGCAGACAAAACTGGCCATTCATGGCTTAATCCAAGCTCATTGCTTTGGCCCTCATCTGTCTGCACAGAAGTAGGATTGTGTTATTGAGAACATGGGCACCAAAAAAAAAAAGATAGGCTTTGGTTCAAATCTCAGCACTCGCTGGCCAGGTACCTTTGGAAATTTAGGCTTAGGCTTGGTTTTCTCATCTGCAAAAGGAGAAACTAGTTGCACTTCCTCCTAGACTTCCTGGAGAATTAGATGATTAATACCTGTAATGTACTTCACAGAGAGCCTGGTATAAGTAAATACCTAATAAATGATAAACATTATTATGATAACAAATGATAATAAATGATAAACTTTATTATGTAACAATCCAACCAGTATTCAATTCATACATGAAATAAAGGATAACAGAATCCCCCAATGTTAAAAAAACCCATTTCTAAAGAAAAAATGCTCATGCTTGAGATACATATCTTGGCATTACAAAATGCCATGTCCTAACCAGACAGAATTATGGCATGACTAAACCAGACAGAATTTTTCATGCATGGCCTTGTAACACCAAAATACTCCTTCCAAATGCCTAGCATAGGAATTAAGGAAGTGGTTCCATACCAAGCAGGTAAGGCATTTAAAAATTCAGCAACATCTCCTACCTTGGTGCTCTTAGAAGAAGTAATGTTTGTGCTAATTAAGATTAGATATACCAGTTTATAAATCATCTTGTACTCTATATGCTGCTGAAATCTTTTCTTTGATTTTTAAATTCCAATGATGGTACATTTTATTCTATAATTAATAATTGGTTCTTCTCAAAATTTTCTGTTCTTCCCACATTGTCCTGTTCTGTTACCCTGGATATTATATAATGATTTTTACTCCTTCTTTTCAATGTATCTGAAATACATAAGGAAGAATAAAAGGATGAGCATTCTCTTTTCTGACCAGCATACCAACTCTCAGCACTCCCAGCAGTGTGTGTGTGTGGGGGGGAGGGGGGGTTAAGAGGGAAGGGGTGGAAAGAGAGAGCAAGCACTGGTATTTAGCAATTCTGAAAAACCACTGGGAGAACTCCCCAATGTTTTTTTACTTTGAGAAGAATTTAGTCCAGCTGTGGAGGCTGGGATCCCAGGGCAAATGAGGTAAGATTCCAGGTGCTGTCTTTGGTTGCCAGTTCTGAAAAACAGTATTGTATTAAAATAAATAAATAGATAGATAAATAAATATTGCTCTTCTAATTACTGAGGAGGCAGGTTTTGGAAAAGATGTGCCAAGCCACATAAGAGTGCCCATGCAATCCAGTTTTTAATTTCCTAACTTTTGTTTGCCAGTGTGATAGGTGCCCTCTGACGGGATGACCAAGCTATCTGGGGCATAATTGGAACAGGGGAATCTTAAGAACTATAAAGTAGGATTATTTTCCTCTTTCTTTCTTTTCCTTATTATCCCTTAAGACTTTTAAGATCACTTACTGGGTAAAAAAATAATGATAATAATGTTTGAAATTAATTTCTTAGATTTATGAAGTCATTTTTATTTCAGCTTCATCATTTCTGAGTTTACTGAAAAAAATGCTGGAACAGAATATAAGGGCCTGTACTTCTCAGAGTCCAGTGCACCCTGTGAGCAAAATAGTCTATATCTGTGGCACATGTGTATAATTTTTTTTTTTTTAATCTTGAACATAAAAAGAAATTGAGGACACTCAGATTAAAAAGATCAGGTATACAAGGTCATACACAAGGATTAGAGGCATGTGTCTTCTGTACACTTCAAGCACAACTCTAGAAATTTTTTCAGGTTCCTATAGGGGGTATGACTAAGAAATCAGGTCATGCCATAAAGGAATGTCAAGTGTGAGGATCTAGATTTAGCTACATAAGTGTAATTTTATAAGGAAATAATAGGTCAATTTTCTCCAGAAACAATCAGCTGCCTGAAAACACAGGCAGAAAAAACAGTGTTGTGGTGAAACTGGGAAGATGCCAGTGGGAAGTTAAGATAACAAAGAATCATGGATGAAGATGGAAGCTCCTCAGAAGGGTTGTCCCTGAGTCAGTGAAGGGAAGAAAAGCCAGGATCCTGAGGAGGGTGATGACCTCTTAAGATTCTAGGAAGTAGTTATAGAAAACGGGTAGTCAGGAGAGCATAAAACTATATATTTTTAATGAGATAGTTGGAGAGTTTGGGAAGAAGGACTATTTTAAAATTGAGTATCTCATAAATGGCTGTGAATTGTGATGAAGTCATGATGATGACCTTGCAGAAAGACTCCTAATATAGAGAAGAAGTGAGGGTGGCTGGTTGAGGATGTGCAGGCAGAGCGAGGCCAGGAGCTGAATGTGTTAGTCTAAGTTGATGAGAGAGGAAGCCAAAGCAAAGACTGTAACCATGTAAGACACAGTGGCTCATCCCCAAATCCTTGTGTTTAACCACAATGAGGGCCAGGAAAGATCACTGTAGATGGATCATGCCAATGTATAAGAACAATGCTTACAAGAGTCATGGTCAAGAGACAGCAGCAGCTCTTCAGCTCAAGACTTTTCCTTCCCCGTGTCCCTCTGATACTGCCCTCTCTCCTACTAGTCTGAAATTCTTGACAACAGAGCCGATTTTTCAAATTAGTTGACAGGGATTGTTTAATGTCAAGTACATTACCTGGCAAGATAGCAAGTACCATATTTACATTGCCTTCGATCCTTCACATGTTAACTCTCAGGTCAGCTAATTTTCAATTTGGCTCAAAATTTTTTAGTATTTACTGAGATCTTACATCCAAAGGACTGAAATATTAGGGTTTGGGTTTGGAGTGATACAAAGGTGAGGGCATCAAAGGCTTGGTGGGCCTTTATTTTAGTTTCCTAGGACTGACATAACAAAGTACCATAAACCAAGTGGCCTAAAACAACAGTAATGTGTTCTGTCACAGCTCTGGACAGTAGATGTCAAACAGGCTTTGTCCCTCTCAGACTTGGAGGGGAATAACTTGTTGCCTGTTCCTATCTTCTGGTAGTGGCTGTCCATCCTTGGCATTGCTTGTTTTGCAGCTAGAGCCCTCCAACTTCTCCCTCTGTGGTCACGTGGAGTTCTTCCTATGTGTCTTTTTGTCTGTGTTCAAGTTCTTCCCTTTTTTTTTTTGAGACAGTCTCACTATATCATCCTCAGTAGAATGCTATGGCGTCACAGCTCACAGCAACCTCAAACTCTTGGGCTTATGCGATTCTCTTGCCTCAGCCTCCCCTGTAGCTGGGACTACAGGTGCCTGCCACAATGCCCGGCTACTTTTTGTTGCAGTTGTCATTGTTGTTTAGCTGGCCTGGGTGTACGTGGCTGACCCTATAACCCTTGTGCTATGGGCAGCAAGCCAAGTTCTTCTCTTCTTAAAAGACACAAGTAACATTGGATCCAAGGCCTACTCTACATCACTGTAATCATCTTAACTCATTATATTGACAATAATCGTATTTTCAAATAAAGTCACAATCTGAGGTACTAGAACTAGGGCTTCAACATATATTTTGCAGGGGCCACAATTCAACCCATTCCAACATCCTAGAAGGGCAACCCCAGAGGCAAGGCTGGGGAGCCAGAGCAGGGTGCAGGGAAGTGAGAAGATGGTAGTACCTTCTGAATAAGGAGCCATCAGAGACTAAAACCCAAACTTTAAAACTAAGAAACGCTACTAACACGGTAGCATATAGAAATTGGGATTTCTGGGTAAGGAAAGTGATAACCAAAACTAAAGCAGAATAAAGGGAGGGGAGAGGACTAAAACTTTTCATACATTTACTAGAAATGGACTTATTTCATTCAATTTTAGTAAATACATCAAACTTAATAATTGATAATCACATGTCAGGATATGCATATTTAGGGCTTAGTCAATTTTAATATATTGATTGATTGATCAATAAGTATTTTTTTTAAGTGTTAGTGTTAGGTAATTGCCCCAGAGAAAGCCCCTCTCCCCAAAAGCCCCTCCCTACTTTCTACAGACCAAGACTAGCTGTCTCACTCTTAAAGTTACAGCTCCTTTCTAAGCCCGGGGAGTTGTCCTCTAAATAACAGGGAATTACCTACTGAACATCTCCCAGCCGCAAAACTTACTTCATCTCCCTATCCCAATTACCCACTGAAAATTTCAAACATATGGCCTGCCCCTAATGGCTCTTCCTGCCAGGACAGTAACTCCTTGCTGGCTATTCTATCATCCCATCACCATTCTGAGACTTCCCCTAACCGAACTTACATAAGGGTGTGCTTTTCTTTTGGTTCTCTCTCTTCCTTTCTCTCCTCCCTGGTGCTGCTCTGCAGCATCCCACCCTCGCCAGTAAAGACCTTTTGTACAAGCCTTGGTGGTCTGTGAGATCTCTACTGGTCGAGTGTCACCCTTTCAATTAGTCCAGTGGCTCCGAGTGGTGGTTAAGAACAGTCCAAGAGGCCAGGTTGCTTGGTTTAGAAAACTGCCCCTTGCCTTATCAGTTATGTGACCTTGGGAAAATTATAGCACCTTTTGGTGCCTCAGTTTTCTTATCTGCAAAATGAGCTCCTATCTCACAGTGCTGTGGTGAAGATTAAATGAGTTAACCTCTGTAATCTGTGTCTGGCACACAGGAAGTGTTCAAAATATATTAGCTTTATTTTTTATTTTAATTTATGGAGTATCTCAATTTTGTAAATGAAAGTTCTTGAGTTATATTAAATGTAACTACAATGAATGCAATTAAATTATTTAATTCTATTTCAGCTTAATGTCTCTTTAATTTTTATGGTAGCATTTCTAGCTTTTTTTCATTATAGAAACATTGTTTGCTTTGCACAGGCCTGAAAGAAATTATTAAATTATTTTATTGCATAAATTCACCAGAAGCTACATTATACCCCTTTTTAAAATATAGTTAACTCCTTTGCATGTTTAAAAAATTGCATCTTACGTTAGTTATTTTAGGCATTGTCAGTGATCAAAATAGTAATAATTGGATAATATTAATCACTAAGTGCTATTCTATCAAGCACATTATATACATTTTCTCATTTCATCTATTAATATAAACAGCCCCATAAAGTAAACATATTGGATTCTTCTCCTTCTCTCTTTTTAAAGAAAAACAGTTTCTGAAGCACAGAGTGGTTAGGTAATTAGTTCAGGGTAACACAGCTAGCAAAATGGTTTGGTGAGAATATGAACCAGTTTATTTGATAATAAAGTCTGAGTTCTTAATCTATTTTCTTTACTGGAAGGCTGATTCTGAGCCCCTTTTAAAATACAGAGATTTTTTTAAAGGTGAAATATATGGTAATAAATATCATCTTTAAAATACATTTTTTTGGTAGCACTGTGGCACTTATTAAACATAATGGAGACACTTGCTCAATAGGGCTCTGGAAGGGTCTTGGAATCTCTAATTTTAACCGAAGTTCTAGGTAATTGTTATAGTCAGGTAAGTATAGCAATCAACACGACCTCCTTAACCTGATAGTGGAGTCTGGCCACTCAGCTATTGTCAGTTTCTCTTAATAATTTTAGGAACTTTCCCAGGATTAGAGATGAGTAGAGCTACGCGCCAATGAAAACAAATGTTATGCTAATTTCCCAAACATTTATAAGGTGGCAGGCACAAAAACAGCCATACAACCTCTTCTTAGAAGTGAAGTCTTTATTCTTATTTTATTTTATTTATTTTATTTTATTATGTTTTTAGAGACATGGTCTTGCCCTGTTGCCCAGGCTGGAGTTCAGTGGCATGGTCATAGCTCACTGTAATGTAGAACTTCTAGGCTTAAGCAATCCTCCTGCCTCAGCCTCCAGAGGAGCTAAGACTACTGGAATGTGCCACCATGCCTGGCTAATTTTATTATTATTAGTCATTTTATGTATTATTATTATTATTATTATTATTATTTGCAGAGATTCGGGCTCACTATGTTGCCCAGGCTTCACTTGAATTGCTGAACTTAAGTAATCTTCCACTTCCACCTCCCAAAGTGCTGGGACTACAGGTGTGAACCCTTGTGCCGGCCTCTCCTGTGTCTTTAGAACTCTCACAAGCACCTTACCTTCTGAAGAAGAAGCAAAGATGTTCTGACATCAGAACCAGCCAACCTTTTTTGTTAGGTCAGGGCACAATCTGTTGTGAGGGAAGGCAATGCATCTTAACACCTTGAACATTACTTAGAAGCATCAGCCTACTGTGTTTTCCAAATTCTCATACCTGTTTATGGAAAAATGGCACTCACAAACGTACAATTGTAAATAGGTATACTTATTATGTATCAATTAAAAACAAGTAAATAAATAAATGGGCATAATGCAACATGGCTCTCCTATCTCACTAGGTTTTTAAATCAAATAATATAAAATATGCTATTTTAATCACACAAGTACTACATAAGGAGAGTGTTATTATTTATTATAAAAAGAAACAAATCATGTACTTTAAAAACACTGGGCTGAGTGAAAAAAGTCACAACAGATCACATATTGTATGATTCCATTGGCGTGGGATGTCCAGAAGAGTCAAATCTGTAGAGGCAGAAAATAGACTAGTTGTTGCCTCGGGGTGGGAAGGTTTAGAGGAAATGGGGAATGCTGCTAGTGAGTATGGGGTTTCTTTAGGTATGATGAAAATGGTCTAAAATTGATAGCAATGATGGCTGCAAAACCTTGTAACTACATTAAAAAACACCAAATTGTATGCTTCAGGTGGGCGAATTGTACGATGCATGAACTTTATCTCAATAAAACTGTTTAACAAATCACACAGGGTTTAAAAATGAAACAAAACTATTAGGTCGACTGTTTTAAAAAATCCTTTTTGGGATTGATTAATCAGATGACCCAAAGAGCTAAAATACGTTTTGTGAGTATAATTTATGTTTAATATTTTTTGGATGTCATTAAATAAAATTATTTAGTTCCTCGGTATGTTTTGCTCATTTTTGGGAAAAGTTCTTTTCTTTCAGAAATAATTGAAAAATAGTAAATGACCATCACAAACTCTACTCCTATTATCTTGTTAAGTAAAGCCTTGGTCTAGAAAAATGTTCCAAACCCAAAGGCCTGAAACATTGCTTTCTTGTTTTAACTTTTGCAGCATTTTCCATTGCAACAAACCAGAAAACAACATCCTTGAACCTTTTTGTTACCTCTTCCCTCCTGTGGATTTGTTTAGAATTGTTCTCTACCTCTGTCTCTAAGCACACCCTGATTAAAATGTTTTAATTAAAATCATGACTACTACAGAAAAATTATTGAGCAATTCTTCAGGATGAAAATGCTTAGTGTTGGAAGCCTAATTCCACTGTTCATGTTCCTACTGAGCAATATTTTTAAAAAGGTTCACCTCTGTGTTGTGTAATATTGGATTTGGTCCCAACAGCTAGAAGGTATTGTTTTTAAAACAAGGCCAAGCAAGCATAAAAGTTTGTACGATGATACAGATTTGATTAGCTCTTGAGCAAAACAAGTTCAGCCAGGTTGATCTTTGCAGTTATTCTAGACTGGATCCTATAACTTTCTTCCACTACCATCCTTCTGAGAAAGAGTGGGCTTTTGTTACATTCTAAAACCATTTCTAACAGGAAGAGGCGACTTGATTCTCTGGGTCATACTATCTGGCAAACTGCACTCAGAAAAATCGTGGAGACTCTGGGATGGAAGCCAAGTTCCTTGGAATTGCAATACAGCTCAGAAGAGATGAAAAGGAGTTTCACCAAGGAACCAATATTACCATTTCTTAGGAAGAATGGGGTCCTGTTTCCTAATTGATGAAAGTCTCCACCAAGTAGAAAACGCTGCTGCTCACCTTTTAAAAGGCTCTCATCGCCGCCTGGCAGAGCATTCCTTCCAGCAGCTGTTGGCAGTGCAAAAATATGGAAGGACCATCTTGGGCCAACCTGGGGAATTAATTAATGTTAATTCTTCTAATCAAGGAGCAAGCCTTAACCAAGCAAGAGATCCAAACGACCTATAGAAGTGGCCCATTTAAAAACCTGCTCCATTTATTCATAAAAGCAGAAGTACAGGAAATTAACTTGGTCCAGTGCATCTCAAAACTTTAATGTATATATGACTTATCTGGGGATCTTTTTAAAATGCATATTTTGATTCTGCGCATCTCCAGCAACTGAGGGGCCCGGAATTCTCAACTTCAATTGAGTGTCCAGGTGATGCGATATTGACACCACTGGTCGATGGATGCAGCCAAGCATTTCTCTCCTCCCTTATCTTCAAGGCAAGACCACAGTTTTACCATGCTAGCCAGATGAAAACTCATCTTGATTTAAAGAAAATCATTTCTAGATTGGACTTCTTTCATTAACAATCCAATCCAAATTCAACAAACACTTACTGAGAACTGAATTCTTTTTTAGAGTTCAACTAAATCTTCCACGAAACAGCTTATAGCCACTTTCCCTCTCACATTATCAGTTTTCAATTGTTTAACGTAACTATTTTTGTCTTTCACTATAACAATCTTTGTTTAACTTGTAGTTCTTTTGAGTTCTGGAGGCTATGCTGTGTGTACGTAGCAAACTGGAGAATCTTCTTTTATAATAGACATTCTTTGCTATGTCTAAGAATTATCCTAAAAAATTGGGGAAGTGGGCTTTGCTTCCAGGATTCCCTGTAAGTACAATCGTTGCAAATTGAATAAAAAGGTCAGTTTGGGACTCAGTCTGTAAGGAAGGAAGAAGACAGAAGTTTCAGGACACATGTATGTACACGCTTTCTCTTCTTTCTCCTCCCACCATTCAACAGATTCTCATGAACAACAGGCTTTCCCAGAACTTTACCCTCTCTCAAAGCCATCCCCCGAGCATCCTCATGACCAGTGTAGTGGGTTGCATGATGACCCCACAAAGACATCTCCACCCAAAACCTGTGAATGTGACCTTATTTAGAAGAAGGGCCTGTGCAGGTACATTAGGGATCACAAGATGAAATCATTATGGATTATCTGAGTGGGACCTAAATCCAATGGAAAGTGTCCTTACAGGTGACAGAAAAAGAGAAGATACCGGCACAGAGGAGAAGGTCCCGAGAAGATGGAGCCTGAGAAGAGAGTGCTGTGGACACAGGAGTGCCAACCACCACCAGATGCTGGACGCATTCTCCCCCAGCGCCTCCAGAGGGAGTGCGGCCCTGCTGGCACCTTGATTTCAGACTCTGGCTTCATGAGCTGTAGGAGAGCAAGTTCCTGTTGCTTCTAGCCAATTTAGGTACTTTGTTGTGATGGCCCTCAGAAACTAACATAACCAGTCAGTGTCTAGTCACTCTTTTTTTCTTTGTTTGTTTTCTTTTCTTCTCCTTTCTGTTATGCTTGAATTTTCTGAGGCTTTCTCTTATTTTTTTTTTCTAATTTGTAATTATTAAAGGTACGTAATTGTTGTATATATTATGGGGTACGTGTGCTAGAAGATATGGAAAGCAATGCCCACTCCTGCTGAGAGGTCAGAACAGATGGACTGCGTTGTTTCCAGTGGGGCTGGCAGAGAGAACACAGCACTGACGTTTTCCCCCTCCCGGAGTCCTACATTTTAGACAGTTTATAAAATGAAGGTAATTTTAAAAGTAGCCATTATCCTACAAAGATGGAGATCATATGAAAACACATAAGAGCAACACATTTTTTTGAAATTGGAAAAACATAGGCATCTGATACGGAAGTCTTAGAAACTGAAATCCTAAATGGCAACATAAAAAACCCAAACCAAACAAACACAAAAAGCAAAACCCAGTTTGTACTCCGAAGTACGAAATGCTCATGACTGAGATATATCTGGTAGGTCCGTAACTGAAAGTGAAGAAGTACTTTTAGGGGAGAAAAAAGGCATTTTCAGATATTTATGTTCTTAAGACATCTTTCAGGCAAGAAGCTGTGGTATGTCTGTGAAAGTAAGTGACTAAAACAAGGAAAAGAGGAAGACAAACCTTACAGGTTGCAGAGCTCCCACATTGGACAGAGATAATGGGGCAAGCCAGGAGAGGGGCTCCCAGGATGACAACTAACTGCCCCGCAGTCTGGAGACAAACCCGTCCACACTGGAGAAAGTCAGAAATCTCCGGGAGAGATGTTGCCAAGGAGAATAGACTGGGAAGGTACCAGATGCCCCTGCATGATTGAGAAGAAATCTAAGTAAAGAGCTTGGGGACATGAGAGATAAATATATGGGAAATGAAGCAAACCCCAAATAATCCAGTTATGAGCACCAGGGAAAAACTATGCAAAAAAACTAATCTAAACTCTGATATGACCATATTGGGAAAATGAAAGGAGGTTGGAAAGTTGCACATGTGAAGGGAGGTGGGGAGAAAAGAAAGTCAACAGAGGAGGTAAAGTCGTAATACTGTTACAATAAAAATACTCTTTGAGGTATTCATAGACCTCAAATTATCTTACCAAAAATGTAAATTATGTTAGAAATCTGAAATAACTACTATTCCCAAATAATT
This sequence comes from Loris lydekkerianus, assembly GCA_963574355.1. NCBI lineage: Eukaryota > Metazoa > Chordata > Mammalia > Primates > Lorisidae > Loris > Loris lydekkerianus. The sequence goes on from CAUYPK010055542.1 coordinate 63,509, forward strand.
AATATTACATTATATTATCTCTAAGACCTATGCTTCCAATCTGAGGTTATTTAGATCACGAAAAACACCCCGTTAACATGCTCAGGAGTGATTAAGAGGTCCTCTGCTTAACTAACACCACCATCTCTGCAGAGGAGGGCGGTGGGCTAGAGAACACTCTCCCGCTGCTGAGGTATCAAACCCACAGGGAAACGTCCGCACGCAGCCCCTTTCATGCACGGGCGCTACCCGGAGGATCACTGGGAGCTCTAATGTGTTGTGAGAGGAAGACAGGAAACAAATCCCATCAGGTAGGATCAGCTTACATTATTCAAAGCTTAATATTTATAATAAATTCATAGGGCCCTGAGATTATTGACTTTTGAGGAATAAGATTTTCATAATTTAAGGAGTCATGCAGGCTTTCTGCATTAAATGTAGCCTTACAAGTGGTTTTACAAGATAAGTTAAAAAGTACCAATTAACAGAGGCAATAAAAGGCGACATTATCCATATTCTTATAATATATGCCTGGAAGGAATCATTGTATATTAACATTGTAAGGTTAAAAGCAATGCTTCTACTAATCAAAAACAAAATTTTTATATTCACTTAAGAATTAAGACAATAACATACAGTTTTTACATATTATTTCTCAAATAGGGAATTTTTGAATAAGGTGTTTTATTATCTTGCGGGTCCCCGCAGTAAGACCTCTGGGTAGTAGGCATCCATTAACTAGGTTCCCAGAGTTTCTCTGCATGTCTCCAGCCTGGATACTGACAATGTCACAGAAAGAATCATCACAGAAATTGAGTTCCTCCTGCCCTGCTACAGAACGGCCCTGGAGAATTGAGCGAAACCTCCAGCTTGCCAGGCGTGACTCTCTTCTGCCAGGCCTGGGGGTTCATGTTTTATTCTGCCCTATTCCATTACAGCGCCAGAGTGACGCAGAAGAGCTGAGAACAGAGGCAGCCTCCTTGTGTGATTCTCCAGGATCACTTGGACACCTACAAAATATGGCCCGAGAATTCCTGAGTGATGTGAAATTAACCCCTTAACTGTTCCCTGCAGGGCAGAGGATAGCACCTGGGTTCCTGCTTCCTTTACCAATGACTCTGCCAACCCTCAACCCCAAGTCTCCCTGAAGGCCACCAGGGTTTCCACAAATGCCTCTGGAGCTCCCAATCTCCTTCAGCCTGGGGTGAGGTGCAATGTTTAACACTAACAAATACAACATGAACCCTTAAAGGAGCAGCTCACCAAATAATCAGTGAAAATATTGCTCAGTGTGAAATGAGTGCCCCAGAGAAATCCATCCTGAATAAAAGGAAATTTACAAATCCAGGTTCATTTAATATGAAATGTAATCCTGAATATTGATAATAGAAGATTTAATTTCCTTAGACCCTTTAAAAACTATCCTATGGGCAAGCATCTGTTAGAAAGTATCTTATAAATGAATAGCCGGGTTCAGCGGCTTATGTCTGTAACCCTAGCACTTCGGGAGGCTGAGAAGGGTGGATTGCTTGAGCTCAGGGGTTTGAGGCCAGTCTGTGCAAGAGTGAAACCCCGTCTCTACTAAAAATAGAAAAACTAGTGGGACATTGTGGCGGGCGCCTGTAGTCCCAGCTGCTTGGGAAACTGAGGCAAGAGGATTACTTGAGCCCTAAAGTTTGAGGTTTCTGTGAGCTGTGATACCAGGGCACTCTACTAGGGCAACAGAGTGAGATTTTGTCTTAAAATTAATTAATTAATTAATTGAATATTTGTATTTTGCATATTCTTCTAGCTCTGTGATATTTGATTACAAGGCTGGATATAAAAAAAATGTGTACAAAAATGCAATCAGAACTAGAAGAATTGAGTAATTAAGTTTGGAACTCAAGGAAATGCTTTGCAGTAAAGATGCCCTTTATGTCAAGGTTTGGATGATGAATAGGAGCACTGAGACCGAAGAGGGCTTGGCGTGGGCACTCAGAAAAAGGGGCAGTGGGAAGGAGGGAAGAAAATGTGCAATGTATACTATTCAAGGGGTGGGTAGACTAAAAATCCAGACATCACCACTATAAAATTTATCCATATAACCAAAAACCAGTTGTACCCCTAAATCTAACAAAATAGTTAAAAAAAAAAAAAAAATTCCATGCAGAGGGAACAGTAAGTGTAAAGATATAGATGCTATGTTAAGATACTGTGAGAGTTTAACCCTGGCTTTTCTCCAAACCAGTTAAGGCTTTGCCTGCAGCTAGTTTGTTTTGCAGAGTAATCACATAGGCTAGAAGAAGAGGATGATGAGGTATAAAGTTGGAAAGAGGGAAGCCCAATCTAAAGATGCATTCCTGAGCTTGTTACTACGAACAGTTGGGGCTCCAGCCCTCTGGGGACCTCCAGAGAAGCACTCAGAACATGAAACAGGGGTCTACTGAGTGGCTGTTGTCCCTAATGGTCAAAGGTTTTGCAGGTTTGTTAACTCCTTTGCTCCCCAAAGGTTTGAGCATGTGTGGCATGGCTGAGCAGATGCCTGCTGGTGTCTCAAGTGCTGTTCCCAGAGAAGGCCTGGGTGGGAAACGAGAGATGCATTGTGCAGTGGAGGCAACATGTCAGGTACACCGGGTACAACTGGCTGGTGCACTAGATGCTGAGGCATCCTGACTTCACTGGTCTTTTACAACTTATGGAGGAACACAATTCCTCAAGCCCTTGCAATAAACGAAGGTAAATTTTTGAAGGCAGGTATGGGTGCTGCTGGAGCTCATGGAGGAGGCCTTCCAGGGCACTCAGGGAAGGTGAATGGAAGGGACATGAGGAAGAACGAGGAAGAACAACCCAAACAGAGGAACCAGAAACCCCAAGACAACAGAGGGAAATAAGCATGTTGTGTCCGAGAAGAGCAGGGAGTTCAGCACGGCTGGCATTAGCCGAGCAACAGTGGCGGCACTGGAGATGCCTGGCGAGGTGGACAGGAGCTCGCCTGTGCAACAATTTAGGACATCACATTAGAACAATAAAGAATCATTGAACCAGATGAACAAAAATGTGACTCAGTCCTGTCCTTTAGCGCAAATGAATTAACTTTTATTTAGATCCAGCCTAAACTTTCCAAGCCAGACTTTCAATCAACTTACTTTTGAAAGGCAGAACACAGCCAGAAATCCCAGCTCTGCACTCCCCACATCACCCCAGGTTGGACACTTGTATCCCTGTCACAACCACTGAGGTGGGCTCTTTTCTCTAAAGCTGAAATCTCATGACACCTAATTGATTATAAAATCAAACCTTTGAAAATGATACTGAAGTTTTTCTCATCATCAAAACCACTTGGTCTGCCATTGTCTCCTCTTCCTCTTCTTTCATTCCACACAACAAACAGGCCTTACCTCCTGTTTCATAACTGTTTCCCATTTGCCATCCTTCTGTTGTGTCTATGAATAGACTCTATCTGCTCCTCTCTTGAGGACTGTGGGTGTTTTGTTGTCTACCACTATCTTTTGGAGAGAAAATATAATTATGACATGACACTCTGAGACAGGAAATGTCTGTCTGCTACATTTTAGAAAAATCAGAGATGAGCAGAGGTTCATATGGAATAGCAGATTATTTGCTTCACGTCATCTGTAGTTTACAAGAGCAAACACAAGGCTCCAGGATGTGTAAAATGTATGTTATGTTAAATTTGAGGTCATCCTCTCACTTGTCAGAACATGACTTCTAGTCCTAAATTCCAAAACTTTAGAGGCCTGTGAAATACTTGGACAGGTTCCAAAGGAGAGCAATGAAAGTGATAAAAGATTTGAAGTCTAATACCTTTGAGGGAAAGCTAAAAGAACAAGAATTATTTCTCATCTTAATGAGAAGTCAGAGATAATTTAACAATCTTCGAGTATGTGGAAAGTTTTATGTGTAGTGTGATGGTGTCCAAATTCATGGATGTTTGAGTGACAAGGCTGAGGCACAGCAAAGGACCCCTCACGGGGAGGATTGTTACGTGCAAGCACTGGGTATTTTGCCGTAGAAACCCCTTTTTCTGAGGCCCAGAAGATTGGACATTATCTAGCAAGGAGATGTCAGGTACTGTCTGAACAAACACTGGGGTAAAATAAATGACTTCTAAGAATCTCTAAATTCAGTAGTTTTCAGATTTTTAAAAGGTCTTCCATTTGAAGAGACTCTGAGGGCAAATAAATTATGGGCCAGGACTTTATTCTTACACTTTCTTGAAACAGAAGCACATCCTGATCATTACTGGTAATAGTTACAACCAGAGTTCCAGAAGCTTCTATCATTTTAGTAGTTTAGAAATCATTCTCACATACAATACTTTAAAAAATATTTCAATTCCTACATTCCTTAGGTCAACCCTATTGCTCTTATCTTTCTACAATTTGATTAGATACTGTTGTGCCAAAGCTCAAAACAGCGGACGATAAATACACTTCAGCTGAAATAAAACATTCTTCCATTTCAGTAGCAAAATCTATGCAGAGAGACACCTGCATATTTGTGAAAGTATAGTAAGTTGTAATTTTATGACAGACAGCAACATAGCATTCCATTTACAATCTTTTTAGAAAGGTGGATGATAACAGAAGCTAGGACAATACAATAAAATACTATATCTGCAATAAAAAGTCAGACTTCACTCTCCTGAAATGGGCTCATCCAGATCACTCTATCTGTTTACGGGGAATTTTAAGATAGTCGCAAAACAAAACTGCCAAGCATGAAGGAATAATTCATTTAACAGCTGTTCAGTAAGGTCAAAAACACAGAAACTCCTGAAGGTTACAAAAGTATAGCTAGAACTCTTGGGCGTTTAGCTCCATTGTAACAGAGATTTTAAAACTGTCTTCTCCTTATGCCCCACCTCATGTTATTATGCTTATCACTGGTTATCAGATTTTAGGAGTTCAAGATCAATTCTGCTTTCTGGACTTACCACCTCATGACATTATATCTGAGGTCACTGAGTTAATAAAAAAAAGAAGAAAAAGCATAGATGTCTCTGATGCTTGGTATAAAAAAAGAAACAAGCACAGATCAATAGGAACAATCTGACACCAATATCCCAATTTGTGTCCAGACATCAGCAATACGAAGGCTGTTGCACACAGTCCTGAAAACTCTGCTGTCCAAATGCACTATTGACACAAAAAGCTGGACATAATAAGAAATTAAATGAAGCTGAATAAATACCGATACTGAGGGCTAGACATCCAAACTGCATTTGGTGAAAAGTAACCAAAAGAAAGAACACCTATAGAACAAGAGGTTGTCATTCAAAACACTGCTATTTTTATGGATCATGTCTCCAAATCGAAATATAAAGTCAACCCAAAGCTAAATTTGCTTCTATGCTGTTATTTAATTTGAATGGATTTCTTGGTAGTTTTTGCATTTATGGAGCTTTTCCCATTTTACTTTTTTCTCACTAATTTTTTTGAAATTTTACTTTAAAAAATTCTCAATGAAATTCAAAGTTTATGAAGTAGTAGAAAATGGATATAATTTTTACATTAAAGTCATCTCAGGGAAATTCCAATGTAATTTTTATTTTTATTTTTACAATTCTGTTTAAGAGCACAAGGTGTTTAAAATAGAAGTTAAGCATAAATCTGCACACTGTACCCATGAAAATAATGTTTGTCAAAGTAAGTCCTTGAGTTCCTTAATTATTAACTTCATTTTATCTTAAAGTCTTTACACTTTATATTGTGCTTTCTGGTAGTTCAGCAATACCTTAGTATTCTATACCTCAATATTAACTTCATACTGTTAGTAACTACATTGGATTACATTCTTATTAGAAAAATAAAGTTATGCTTCAACTACGAAATGCAACAAAGCTCTGCTTCCAATTTAGAACGTTCTTCTATTATTGTGCTACTGACCTGCAATTGAATAAAAACAAGAATTGATTGAAATTAATCAAACTGTGACTGAAGATTTTTTTTTTTTTTTTTTTTGAGACAGAGTCTTACTATGTCACTCTCAGTGCTGTGGCATCATAGCCCCCAGCAACCTCAAACTCTTGGGCTCAAGTGATTCTCTTGCCTCAGCCTCCCAAGTAGCTGGGACTACTAAGCACCACAACAATGCCGACTATTTTTTGGTTGCAGTTGTTATTGTTGTTTAGCCAGGCCAAGTAGAACCCATCTGCCTTGGTGTATGTAGCCGTTGCCCTAACCACTGAGCTATGGGCACTGAGCCTTGACAGAAGATTTTTTAAAATTCCTTAGATGAAACAATTCAGAATATGTTGCTTATAAAATGCCTTGTTAGAAATAAAATATAGGCGTGAGGATTTAACACACTTTCCTGTTTGACAAATTTCTCATTTCTAAAATATTGATAATTCAATTACCATCCCTATTTTAGGGTTAGAAAACCAAGATTCTGAAAAGTAATTCAATTTATCCAAAGTCACGCTAGTACCAGGCTTAAAATCTAGGTCTTCTGAGTTGAGCTCATGAAACTTGCCTGTTCAACAACACAAGTGTTGTGGCACAAAGGTACATTGGTACGGAATGGCATTTTGTTTTCCCTTTGACAAAAGAATACTTATGGTAGCTATGTTACCAATCATATGCTTAACAATGTTTTTGAACAAATAGCACATGGGAATCTACTTTGGGGCACAGGATATGCCTCACTTAGCACAGAGGATCAAATTTTCCCTCACTCTTGGACATTAGGAATAGACCTTTTATTAACTCCACCTTAGTTCCAACAGAAATGTGAGTAAGTGGGATCACCAAGGAGTTACTGTAAGGAGCTGCCAATTTCTTCAACCCCCTTAGATAATTCACACTAATGGAAGACTCTCCATTACCTGCATTCTTTTCTTTTTCAGGTATCAATGAATGCCTTCCTTCTGCCTATCCCTCGAAGAAAGATACCCCTAAATTTCAATCAGAATTTCTTCCAATGTCTGTCTTACCTTAATCTCTGAAACACATATATTTCTTTAAACTCTTTAAAAAATATATATGAACAAGTTTATTCTTAATTTAGTATCCAATTAAAATCCTCAAGCATTCATTCAACCTATAGGAGGATGGTGGAGAGGCACCTGGCAATATTTCTGAGTATTCCCAATTGTCTTACATTCCCCTGGTCTCCTCCCACTCCTATGTCACACTCTGAGGAATACTTGGTCCCCTCCCAGGTGGTGAAGATCCCCTCTGACTACAAACTTTGTTAACTCCTATTTTCCTTCCTCTTTCACGTGAGACAAAAAAAAATTATTGAAACTATGGAGACTATCAATGATAGTGACAGTATATTGAAAATCGCTGGTCTTCAAGCCTCATGGCTATCTTTGTCTTCCTTTCTTAGGGTAACAAAGTTCCACAAACTGGCTTAAAATAAAAGAAATTTATTGTCTCACAGTTCCCCAGCTACAGTGTTGGCAGGGTCATTTTCCTTCTGAGGCTCAATGGAAGTGAATCCTTCCTTGCCTCTCAATTCTTGGTGTTTTTCTTGATTTATAAACACCTCACTCAGTCCTGGCCTCCGCTGTCACATGGTATCTTCCCCATGGGTCTCTGTGTTTACATGGTGTTCTCCTTTTTGTGTGTGTCTATAAATCTTCATCTTCTTATGGGAACACTAGTCATACTGGATAAATGCCCCACCTGGTCCAGTAGCACTTTGTTTAGCTTAGCTAATGACTCTATAAAAGCTCCATAGGGACACATTCTGGCGTGCTCAGGGTTAAGGTTCTACCTTATCTTTCTGGGGACACATCCAACCCATAACATTGGTACAGAAAATTTCTCCCTGTCTGTCATTTCTTTGGTGCAGCCGCACTATTCTTGGGGCCTACCATTATCTTCTCACTGTCTGAATAAACCTTTCTCTGAGAGATTCTAAGACCTGCCCTGGTCCTCTGCAACATTCAATCTGGAATGCCAGATTCTAGGAATTTATTCACAGACTGAATAAGTGTGTATGTCTGTGTATGTGTGAGTGCATGGGGGGCATGTGTGCATTGTCGTTAAAGCCTTTTTTTTATATATATATACTACATTTATTTGATATTTGACTCTTTGCCCTGTGCTTTCTTGGAGGTATGTGGTTTTCTTCTAATGAACTGAGACATATTTTCAATTACTTAGTGGAAATTGAATACCTGTTTTTTACATATTAGACATAATGTACTACTTCCTTAGGTAATATCTCTTGACTTCTTACTAATGAGTGATATTTAATATATTTCCATCCCCATTTTCTCTCTTTTCTCCACTCCCATCAGATTTTAGTTTACTATTGTAATTTTTGCTTTACTTTATATCTTTAAATATACCTATGATTCTACATGCATTACTCAATTTACTAGCCATAAATTGATCCCAGGTTACGAAAGATGAGACAGCTGGGCGTGGTGGCACATGCCTGTAATCCCAGCACTGTGGGAGGGTGAGGAGGGAGAATTGCTTGAGCTCAGGAGTTCGAGACTTGCCTGAGCAAGAGACTCTGACTCCTAAAAAAATGGAAAAACCTAGCCAGGCACTGCAGTGAGTGCCTGTAATCCCAGCGGCTTCCGGAGGCTGAGGCAGCGGGTGGCCCACAGCCTGAGACTGAGGTTGCAGTGAGCTTTGACACCATTGCACTCTGCTTAGGGCATAAGGTGGGACTCTGTTTCAAGAAACCCCCCCAAAACAAAAAAACAAAGATAAGACAGTCAGCATACTTACAGGTCCTCTCCATAGGCATAGTACTAAATTGAAACACATTCACAAGGCCGGGCGTAGTGGCTCACGCCTGTAGTCCGAGTGGTGTGGGAGGCCGAGGCGGGTGGATTGCCTGAGCTCAGAGGTTGGAGACCAGCATGAGCTGGAGTGATCCAGAGTGAGACTCCATCTCTACCAAAAAAAAAAAAAAAAAAGCCAGGCGTTGTGGTGGGCGCCTATAGTCCCAGCTACTTGGGAGGCAAAGGGCAAGAGATGAAGAAAAAAAAACAAAAAAACTTCAAACTAAGATGAGTGAAGTTTATTTGATGAGTGAAGCCAGTTGAAATTGAAAGCAAAATTAAAAAAAAAAAAAGAAAAAAGAAACACATTCACAGATAACTACCAGGCATTTTGCCATGGTATCTTTGTTCATTTTGGTGGGGAGGAGCACCTATTGTTTTAATTCTATAGAACTTCATTAAATTATCTTTTTATAATAAATTCTCTGTTTTTTTTGTTTTCTCTACTTGATGGACACTAATTATGTGGTAATTAGTGGTATCCCCCTTGCCTGTAGGTCCTTCCTTTTATTTTTATAATCACTGTAATCACTTTTAACTCCTGGTTAGTTCACATTTCATCAAATCTTGAAATCCATCCCCTATGCTATGGTTTCAGCAATGACTATGTCCTTTCTACTGCTTTTAAAGGGATCATTTCTGTTCGGTTGTTTTGGTTTTTTTCCTTCTATTTTTTCTCTTAGCTCTGTCAGCTCACATTTCATTTACTTCTGATACTTTGGTCTATTTTCCCTTTATTTTCTCCTTTGAGATCCTGACATATAGAGATGATTTGTTTTATCGGGGATTTTTAAATATTTCTGTCACACATCTTAATCCTAATTTTCATATGTTCCATGGCAATTATTTTTGAAGATAGTTTTGAAGATAGTGCCCTTTTACTCCCTATTCCTTCTCATCTTTTTCCCTTAGATTATCTTTGTACAGATTTTCAATTATTCTTTTTCTCAGTTATTCATCTTTGTGTGAGAAGAATTCTTCCTAAACCCACTATGTTGAATGAAGCTTGTGTTGGGGTTCAAAGGTAGTCAAGGTCATATTCCAAGTTTTAGTCTTTCTCCTAAAGACTTAGGGTTGTGTATGTGAACAAGTCCCTTTCCTTTTTTCTTCTCTCACCCCATTAGGATGGATAGCAGTAGTGTTACCTGTAATGTCAACACTGGCCTGTCTCACCCACTGGCAGCTTCTTGCAAAGAAAGGACAGGTCTGTGTTTTCTTATTAGAGCCACCTCCCTGTGTTTCCCTGGTACCAGACTGGGTCTTGGGAAGTACCTAGGACCAGTTCAAGAACCAGTTCTTGTATTTCTAAACAATATAAACATCACTTTTACCTTTCAGAGCAGGCTGTTATTTTGAAGAATTATGCCTTGTGGTATTTGTCCAAGTTCTGCAGCTATAGGCACGTCTTAGAATCTAGCTGTACTACTGATTAACCTTCTCCATCCCAGGCAGCCATATCCCATGTTCCGTGGCCCAGGTTACAAAGGGCCTCCAGTTGCATCAAAGACCAAGGTTTCCCCTCCCCCCTCCAGTTTCTTATCGTCCTTATTGTTTTGGGGGTTATTACCAAGAGGCAACAGGAGAAGTGCTGTTTTATGCTGGTTTATTTAAAACTAAAAATGCAGACTGGTCCTTTGTTTCAGATTTTTATTTAAAAGGTTTCTATTTTCTTTTCAAGAAAAGCCAAAAAGATAAGAACATTGAAAATTACTTTCAAAGAAATTATCTATGGTTATGGTACAGCACATATAAGACAAGAATTCTGTTGTTCTACTTCTTAAACTCAGAGAGCTCTTCACTATATCATACTTTGTCATAGTTTTAATGGTGGATTTGGCCTTATTTCTGAGAAAATAAACATAAAATCTGGACTTTCAATGTACTACGGCCCCTACATTTAATTTCATGCTTGATAATACAGTTTCTATATTTCAAAAGTTTGGAATAATAAATGTTTCTCCAGTGATTCTTCCACACATATTCTATTTACCTTTAGAAGCAGATTTAGGTAAAGAATAAATTAATATGAAAATTTTGAATGATTACTACATTTTCTAAACTTATTTTATTGAAAGAGTATTTATTTATACATTATGTACACAGCAGAATTTGCTAACACCTGACTTCTTAAAACTAGTAAGCTAGAGTAACATGCCACTTTGATAGCACTCTATATGCCAACTTAAAAAAAAGTTTTTGGTGAATACAATAAAGTAAATATCTGATGTCCACCTTTAGATATACTCAGATGTATAACAACTTCCGATGCCCACCAAGAAATCGAAATATTTGTTGCCTAAAAATAACTGAAACTGAAAAAAAAAGAACTGGTGAAAACATTGATGAATAATGTTTTTTTTTCCCCCACTGATTAACAATTTTGGAGACAAAGTTACCAAAGGAAGACTACTACTATCCTGTCTTATTCAAAAAGATCTGGACTTTTAAGTAGAAAAACATATATATACTCACATATGTTACTGAAGTCAGTACAAATAAAAATTGTAAACATTGTCATAGCTTCACCTTACAGACACTTGAAGAGTTAGGGCAAAAGCACTGCTCTTCTTTTAACAGGTTCTAACTTTTCTCCCACTGTTGTGGGATATGGAAATAAAAAGACATACAGACTGAGCCAGAAATAAATGATATCCATAAATATTAAATAATTAAATTCTAAGACTAAGAAGTTCAGAAAAACTGTATCAAGTCAGGGTCTGAAAAGGTCTTATGTAACAGGGGTTGGGGGCAATTCAGCCTTGAAAGTAGATAGGAATCGGATAAAAAGAGATATAGAGGAGAGATTTTTAAGAGTTAAAGAAGGCTTAAACAGATTTGGAGGTAAGGAAGTTCCAAAAAGTTATCTGGTTGGAGAAAGGGGTTTATAAGGGTGATTTGTAGGAAATAAACTTAGGAAGATGAGAACTAATTTTAAAATCTTAGTGCAAAACAGAATCTCAAGGAGTTAACTCTTTACCAAAATCATACTTATAGGAACTGAATTTAGATAAAGACTTACTTTCCATTCTTGTTATTTCTATAGAATTGGTAATTTTATTAATTCTCGCTTTATAACTTCTCTTAAATTCATTTGGACTTACTTTCTCCTCAGTGCCGAATAGAACTATGTAGAATGCCTCATTTTAGTCAAAGTGGTCTAATTAATGCTGCAGTTAACAAAATAACTTCTCAAATGTCAGAGTCCAAATACACTAAAAATGTATTTCTGATTCAAAGTTGAATAATTGTGCAATGTGGGCTGACTGGAGGCTCTGCTCCACATGATCACTCAGAAATCCAGGTTTACTGAGGCAACCTAAACCCTTGGCTGCACTATCTGGGCAATTTGGTTTCCTAGATTGCTTTCGTGAGGAAATACCTAGCTGTGGGGTCCCCTGCTGGATCTTCATGCTTTGGCACATCACTTCCTCACATCTATTAGTCAGGCCATATGGCCTTCTAAGCTACAGAAGCATGTCATACACAGGGGAGCAGGGGGAATCTCTTCCATACTCTTTTATCTCTTTTGTGTGGGAGGAATAGCAATTGAAGGCACAACACAAAATTTCCCCCAACTTTTGTTTCTTAAAATACCTCTTTTCCTCAAAACTTGAATTTGCACATTTCATTTTCTAGCTTTCTAATCATTGTGCAGCTTTCTTCTCTGAGCCCTCCCAATGGATCTCTATTCCATCCATTAAACAGAAATCAAGATCTAAGTTAGTTCCCTAAGAAGTATAAGAAAAAGCTAAATGTAATTATTTATATTATCTATATGTAGATTTTTTTTTTATCACATAACTTATCTAAAAGCAAAGGTGATTTCAGAAAAGCATCCCTGGATCTTCTCTGAATTCATCCAGCTTTATTCTGTTTAAGATTTTTTTCCACAATTCACAATAGAAACAAAACAAGTGCCATCAATACATGAGTGAATTAATACAAATACGGTATATGTGTACGATGGAGTTCTACTCAGGCATTAAAAAATGGTGATCTAGTAGCTTTTGTAACTACCTGGATAGAACTGGAGATCAATGCCTAATAGAACTATGTAGAATGCTTCATTTTAGTCAAAAGTATTGCAAGAATAATAATAAAAAAAGAAACCAAACCAAACACTGCATGCATTCAAGGCTAAATTGTCACTAGTTGATCAACACTTATATGCACATGCAAAGTAAAACTCAACAGAAATCAAGTGGGGGGAGGAGAAAATTCACACGTAATAGCACAATGTGCACTTTCTGAGTAGAGGGCACACTTACAACTTTGTCTTAAAAGGTACAAAAGCGAATTATGTAACCAAAACATGTGTACCTGTGTAATATTTTGAAATTTAAAAAAATGGTTATATAATAAAATTTCATTTACAGATTGGTAAAAATCAAAAGTTTTTTATGACATTTGACTTTGCAAGTCTATAGAAAAGCAAGTAGTTATAAATTGCTATGGGATTGTGAACTGATGCAACTATTCAAGAGGGCAATTTAACAATACCTATCAAAATCATAGTTGAATGTATACATTGGTTACAACTTAAGGAACTATATACCAAAAGCACACATTTTACTTTAGGTAAATTATACCTTAATTTTTTTAAAAAATGACAAAAGTAAATATTAATTTCCTCAAAACAAATTTCGTATTGCCTTTAATGAGAAGGAGGTTGATCTTACTTAAAAGCATGCAATAAATTCTAAGAATATTGAGTGAAAAAAAAATAAAGTCAAGCATTAAAAAAAAATTTTGTACCAACTCCCTTAGTTTCTTGGCCTACCCCTTTTCACTCTGTCAAAAAAAAAAAAAAAGTCCTTTCTTAAGTCTTAGTCAATGCCATCTTCTCTAAAAGGCTTCCTCAGATTCTCCCCATCAAAATTAATCTCTCCCTTCCAAACTATCAGAGTGCATTTTTTGAATACCTAATGCTTCTCTTGGCACACTTTATATTTGCATCTCTGTAAAGCATGCAACAGCAGCTTTGCCCTCCAGACATCAGCAATGTCTAAAGACAGTTCTGATTACCAACATTCTGAGAGTTTGGAAAGCTACTAGCATCCAGAGAGTAGATACAGCTAACTATCCTTCAATACACAGGATAACCCCCCCCCAAAATTATCCAACCCCAAATGTCAATAGTGTCAAGGTTGAAAAACTCTGCTATAAAGTACAAATGCCAGAGTATCATTTTCCCCATCTTCTCTACCCTTAGAGTGTCAACCTTAATGCTCCACAGTTTGTTAACGAACAGGTTTCAAAAGTGCCTAAAAGAGTCGCCAGGTAGTATTATTAGGAAGGAGAGATTCATTTTAATATCTGTGGTTGAGTCTTCTAATGTTTGCCCATGATTTCTTTCTTTTCAGGCTTAGGAGTGCATTATAACTGCCCATTCTTTTTGCAGTTCAGTATAACTGCTACTTACAGCCATTGTGTCGTAGGTAGAAGTGACTTGCTGGTGGGAGACCCTCCCGTTCCCTCTTGCGCCTGCTGATGAAATCGGCCTGAATTCCTAGTGGATGTGCCAGAAGCATGGGAAGGACATGTAATGTGGACAAGAGGCTCAACCAAAATGTGCCATGCCGGTTCTTCAGTGTCATATGCATACAAATATTCAAAAAATCTCATATGAATCTCTGCTCACTTCCACACTTCTAACCTATCTCAGCATAAGTTCTCTAGATTTCTCTAATTACTTCAATGTTGTTGTGGCTGCTTGGATACTTCTTGGTTTATATTCATCAACTATTTTCTGACATGAACCTGTTCCTCAGATTAACTTGCTGATAAAATCAACACTTAAAAAAAAAAAAAAAAAAAGAACAATTTTTGAAGGATATCTTAATCAGGGTAATTGTGCTTTTGAAGTTTTGCCTTCTGTCCCTCCTGCATAAGGCTGTAATACTACTGACTTCACTTTTCCTACCCAGATGTAGTATTACATGTCTTTTTTTTTTTTTCCTATTAATCTGCCTGCTGCTAGTTTATTTTATAGATTCAATTATTCAAGCTTCAAGAGTAGAGGAAAAACTTTTTCTTCTTCTACAAATGGAATTACAAAAATAGTCAGCACATACTGAATGTGTTAACAAATGAATGA